>JBAGKK010000011.1:445686-475237 GCA_037177015.1 Euceroptres primus
TATTTTTTTCTGTTTGATAAATCTCAAACTAATCTGAATTTCTTAATTAAACTTTTTTTTCATACTTTATCATCAGATAGTATTCTCAAATAGTTAAATAATAATTTTAAATAGTATTTCAGTATTAAAAGATTGTTTTATTCATTTAAAACATAAAGAAACAATAGTTGTACTTATTTAGAAAATCGGCGGTACAAAAAGATACAACTTTTCAACAATGATAATTAGTAAGTAGTAAATGATTTATTAAAAATCTAGAAATGATTGGTTTCTCTTCAGAATTGAGTCCTCTGTCTGTAAAATTGAAAAAGCTTAAGAAAATTTTTCTTGTCCGTGAAGTTAAAAAAATCTCAAAAAATAAGTCAAAGTTGTACCGAATAACCCCCTCTACAGTAGGTATTTTTTTACTGCTATTTTGGGCTATATTGAGCTACATTACTGCTATATTGGGCATTTGCTTACGAGATATTAGCATCAGCAATAATAGAAATTTTATTATTGCTTCAATATTAGAAATATTTCAAAATTAGAAATCAAATTTTTGTGTAAATACTATTCTTTCATCTAAAATTATTTCTTGTCACATGTTGGATAGCTTCTAGTTAAAACGAACTAACATTGAAAAATAACTGTCATTTTTATAAATAATTATTATAATTGTGCATGTATTGATAACATTTGTTTATTGCTAATATCTCGTAAAATATCTAATATCTAATGCTCATATCTAATATCTAATATCTAATGCTAATATCTAATATCTCTTACATTAAAAAAATACCTAGGTACCTAATAGATTTGGATGTACTTTCAATTTTTTCAGTCCCATCAAAATCGGTGTTACATATATGTATAAGGTGTGACCTCCCCTTGTGAGTTCAAGATGAACTAAAAAGAGTTCAAAATAATCTCTAAAAAATGAACTATCATAAGGCCCGGATAAAAATCGTAGTTTCTTGCAAGAAATAAGTTAATGAATTTGTATAAATTATTCTTAAATATATTTTTATGACAGTTTATTTTTGTTGTAGATCGTTTTGACCGAATCCATTTCAAATCAGGCAGGCAGATACATTTCAATCCGTAAAATCTCTCGGCGACAAAATATATTGTTTTTCAGATGAAATTAGGCGACGCGTAATTTTCCGATTTGCGAAAAAAAAAATTCCGCGAAGTTATGAGTATCTATTTGAATTTTATTTTTCAAAAAAAAAGCAAAAAGGTTTTCTTCAAAGCTGTATAACTTTTGACTTAATTGAGATTTTTAAGTTTTATTTACAGATTCTGTTAAGTTTCACAGCCTTATTTCAAAATTCATCGAAAAATTTGGAAAAGTTCAAAATTATTAATATGGCGACCATTTGAATCGAAATATAAAAGGTTTAGTTTCTGAAAAACCCTACCTCTTTATTTTTTGCCATTTTTTCGTAAAATTTCTACTTCTATAAGAAAGATCCTATGAGTTTTATGCGGGCCAAACCATTTTTGTGTCCACACGAATTTTTTTCCATGAATTGAATTTTCGTATTTTTCTCGCAAACGACAGATGTGAAAAAAGTTAAGAAAAAACTTCGTAGAAAATGTTGATGTAAGTAGTTGGCTTTAGGGTCAAATCTCCCCACCGATTGTTAAGAAAAAAGTTTGTTCATTTTAAAAAGTTCTAAAAGAAGTTCCTTTTTTTCTTTTATGGTACACTGAAAAAAATGATTAGTGGAGCCAACTATTTAGTTTGTAAGATACGGTGCTGCTGTTTTATTAGTTGATACTGCTTTTTTATTATTTAGGACAACCACTTCATTAGTTGCAGTGACTATTCAATTAGTACCAGAAACTAATAAAATTGCTGACCCAACTAATAAAATAGCATTGCCATATCTTACCAACTAAATAGTTGTTCCGGGTAACTATTTTTTTTCAGTGTATTGCATCGTTTTGAGAGAAAAATGCCAAAGTGTAATTTTTCGAAAAAAAATTTTCGTAGACACAAAAATGGTTCGGCCCGCATAAAACTAATAGGATGTCTTCCTTATAGAAGTACTTTAACAAAAAATGATAAACAATAAAAAGGTGGGGTTTTTCAGGAAATAGACCTTTTTTATTTCCATTCAAATGTCCGCCGTTTTGTTAATTTTGAACTGCTTGCAAATTTTCTGGCGTTTTTTGAAATAAGACTGTGAACCTCAACAGAATCTGGCAATAAAACTTAAATATCTCTATTAGATCAAAAGTTGTAGAGCTTTAAAGAAAAACTTTCTGTTCTACGACCTGAAATGTATTTGCCTGCCTCATTTGGAATGGATTCGGTCTTTTGAACTTTTATTTCGGTTCATCTTGAACTCAAGTTTTTTCAGCGATCGTAGATAGTTCACCTAAAATATACAGTAGATTTTGATTCTTTCTGGTATTTTGCAATTCAGAAAAACTTTATGAAATAAGTTTGTAAGATCTTATGTTGTTGACCAGGGAGACGTAAATGTTCGAAGATGTTATTAAAAAAATGTTAAGATTACTGGTCATTACATTACTGGTTTATGAAATAAGATGAAGTAGATTATCATTTCTCAGAATCCACCTTTGTAACTTATTAATTTTATAATTTAATATAATTTTCGTTCAGTGCTAGTCAGAATAGGTTTAACCCCAAGCTAACCATTTAGAAACATTAATTGGAATGATAAATGTCAATAATTTGTATAAAGAAGACATTAGCTTCGATTATAAGAACATTAGTTTTGTGTTAATGAGATTTTAATTCCTCGGTGATTTACTATAGCTCCAATATCTGCATCATCGGAGCTGGAATTTTTTAGACATCGAATTCACGTAGAACGGGATTCAGTGAGAAGAGCTCGAGAGGCACTGAGACAACAAAGAAGTGCTTTTCAAGGCAGACAGAGAGCTTGGAAGCAACGAAGCGCGAGGGCCACTTTAGAACAACTGGTAAAGGTGCGGATCTAATTAGTTTGACCCTTGACCCAAATTTAGTAAATATTCCAATAACTTTAACACCCGAAAATCAATAGTTATTTTTGGTACCAGAAGAGAAATAACGCAATATTCTATTTGAAGATTCCAGGTTGTGAATCTGTATCTTTGAAACTATAGATCACTTTGATTAAAATCCTAGTTTGGATTTTATCAACCATTTTGCTAGAAGTAATTTTATGAATTTCTATTAATTATTCCTAAATATATTTTTATTGTTAGGAAGAAAGAGAGCTCTCTGACATGGAAGTAAGTTTGCATCGTACTCGTAGTCTTCTTGGTGAGAAGGTAATTCACCTAAGACACTTGGAGCAGTCCCTGGAACGAGTGGCTAATGCGAAGAAGAACGAAAATGATGCCACTGTTGTGAAAAACGACGAGCAAACGTTGAGTGATATGTCGAGTGCCAGTAGTGGATTTAGTTCAACAGATCTTGGCACAGACACCTTCATAGGTCAGTTATCTTTTTTCGTTATGAAAGTTATACTCCAGAAAAAAAGCAAATTCTTAAATTAAGCAACAGAATGGAGTCTTTTAAGAGAAGACCAATTTGATGTCTTCATTTTAATAGCTTGTATTTTTCTTTTCATGTGCATTGTTCAATTCTAAATTCACAGCTTATATTTTTCTTTACATGTTCGTTGTTCAATTCTAAATTCATTTACAATCTTATGTTGTGATATGTTAATTAATTCATATAATTTATATTTCAATTTGCCAATATTTAGATAAGCCAGATCATTATCAAGAATCAACGGAAATAATCGCAAGTTTGGAGAACCTAAATTCAGAAATTCGTGAAATCTGGGGCGTTTTGAATAAGCGACAAGACAATAATGTCCCTCCACCACCTACTCTGATGTACTCTGATCTTGGGTGGTTGCCATATCAACACTTGACGTCTCAACCCAGTAATGTGCAAGGTCAATCTATAATTCTTTTATAATTTTGCTCCAATATAGATCTCATATAGTCTATAGGTGTTATTATTTTCTTATGTTGTATGTAGCACAATTTACTTGTTCTTCTTTTGTTGATTTTTGTTATTTCGACAATAAAGATATCACTATTTTTATAGTCTTAACTCTGCACAATTCTGCCCTTAAGTTTCCTAATGGGTTCAAATTTGATTTTAAAAAAATCTGCTTCAAAAAAATGATGCTCTAACAAACTTTTTAACCCTATAATATTGGATGGTAAATTTTGGCTTTAGGGTCAGAATAAATATTTATTATAAACTATAATTTTCATCGAGGGTCAATATAATCCCCCACTGAGCATTTTAACTTCCTTGAATTAATTTTTTGTTTCAAAAGCACTACCTGCATTAGAAATTTCTGTAACAAAGAAATGGAAGTTTGTTAATTTTAAATAACAATTTAAATAGCAGTAATTAGCAGTAATTATCATAACAGTATAGTAGGAACAATCTCACACTTAAATATTTTACTGGAAAACTAGTTTAACTTTAATTAATTGTTTAATAAACAGTTTGAGAAGTTCTGCTTATTCAAATAAAAATTAAATTCTTTCAAATAACAAAGTTTCTTTAGGAAATTATCAAAATCAAAATCGTATAAGCAAACAGTGCTTTGATAGTTTGTATATATTCAATAATAATTTATGGAATACAATTTTCTCCATAATAAAATTAATTTTGAATTATCATTAATTCTGCTTAAATTTAGCTGAATATGAAAACTCTGCATTCCAGAATTCTATGAAATTCTGAATTTTTATTTCAGAAGCATGTTTTTAGATAAAGAATTTCATGTACAGTGGCGTTCATATATTTTGAATAATCAGTTATAAAATATCAGTTCATATCAGTTGAATTAGTGTTTTTAGACATTTTTAATAACTTACAAAATACTGAACATTTTTCCTCACATTTCTCAATGTTGTTGGGTTTATTTTAAAGATAAAACCCCTTGAAATTTCATGAATATATAAGTAAAACTATAAAAATTTTTATAGATTCTGCCAAAGTCTAAACTTGGAACAAAGAAGTTGATAATTTCAAAAATTTATAATAACTTATAAAAACAATATTTTTAATATAATTATAAAAACTTATAAAAACTATATTTTTCATATTATTCAAAATCATTATATATTATATTTTAATAAATTTTAGCGCAATAAATTGGAATATTAATTTCTTTCTAATTTAAAATTAATTTTTTGAGTACACGCTTTATTTGATTTTTTACAACTTTTTCAAAGTTCAGCCTTTGGCAGAATCTAGGAAAAAAATTGTACAGTTCTACTCATTAATTCATGAAATTCTATGAAGCTTTAACTTAAAGAAAAAAGCCCAAGAACATTTAAAAAAGTTCATTATTTCCGGACTTAATAAAAATATTTAAAAAACATAGAAATTCTCACTGCTTTTTCAATATTTTCTGGCAGAATTAACAAAATTCGAAATAAATAAGTTTAATGACTTGTAATTGTTTAACGCAGAATTTTGACTTTTGTACTAATTTGAAGAAAAAAATTTTTCTTTGTTGTGTATTCAAGAGAAAAAATTAGCAACTAATAAAAAGTAGGTAACCCAAAATAATTATATGAACGCCACTATATTAAAAACTGCTTTAAAAATTAAATCTTGATTTCTTGTATCAATAACTACAATGTTCTTTTCTCAGATTCTCTATAATTTTCCATAGTAAACATCTAATTTAAATGTATACATAATCGTTTATTTTATGTAAAGGTCGTTCCAATTTTTAATAAAAATTGCCCTTTGACTAGATTTAAATTAACACCTAGATTCTGTATCTGTACACATTATTTTCTCACTTAAAAGAAAAACTAGCAAAATTCTGGTTAAATATGCCCTTACATTTTTTTTGGGTTACCAGAATCCTGGTTATAGTAACCAGAATACTGGTTGTTATAATTAATTAATTAATTACTATAATTCTGGTTATTCTAACCAGAAAAAATTAGTAAAGGTATATTAACCAGAATTCTGGTTAACTGAACCAGCCATTTTTTTGAGTGTTTATTTATTGGTTTTGCAATTTAATTTAATTTTAATTTATTTATTTAGAGAATGATTTTATTGATTATTTTGCTTTTTTTTGGTTGCACATAGAAAATGTACTTCGATCTTATTCATAAAAGTTTCATTAATTGGTACTTAGCAGCCTTTGGTACCCCGAACATCCAATCGAACATCCTGTCACAATTGACAGCAGCTCATCCACCAGCAGCAAATACACAAAATATCATCGCCCAATATGGACCCAACAGTGGATTTTCAACGAGCGTTGGAACCGTAGAACGAGCAACTTCTAATTTGATGGAAAGAACCAGAAATCTTAGAGATTGGCTTCGACAAGCACGAGTCGAAAGCTCTGACTTAGTTAGTCCAGGGCAAGCCACTCTATAAGAAATTTAAAAAAAAAAAATTAATACCTGAACCGATCTGTCTGTGATTTTATGTTTCTTTAAACTTCTTTAAAATAGTTTTCTAATATTTTTTTTACAAAAAATAATACAAAAATCGTTTTGTCTGATTTTTACTTTCAGATTTATAGTTTTTATAATTTCCTTTTTAAAGGAAGTTAGAAATCTATTTAATTTTTTATTTTGAATTGTGATTTTTGTTATCCTTTGATTTTTACTGAACTGAAGCATTTTTGTAATTTAGAAGATTTTCTGGAACTGTCCAAAATCACAGACGGATTTTTCAATTTGATAAAATATTTCCCTTGGGATTGGACTAATTTTCCACGCCGATCGTTAGTTCCTAGTTTTGGACTGCTTCACATTCAAGTTTCCAAATTCGAATGCGAAGCATATTTCAGCATATCGAATTTCTTCATGAAATCCTAACTATAATTATTGTTACCGAGCCTTTTACATTTTTATTGGGAATTACTGAATGGAAGTAGCAAAGTGAATTTTTGAATTTGCAAGTTGTCTCACGTATATTTTCTTAATGCTTCTTCGAATTGAGTTCGAGCGAATCTTCTCTTATGATACTTAATTGTGATGTGCATTTATTTTTACAACGAAGGAAAGAAAGGATGGAAAGAAATGTTATTCTAGTCAGGACTGCTGTATAAATCCAGATTGTCAAACTTAATTTTTTTTGCTTCTAAAAATCTAATTGATAATTTGAACTTAAATTCAAATATACTTGATTTACAAAAATTTAGAAAATTGACTTTAACCTTGATTGTTTCTTGGGATGGAAAAATTTCTAGTATTTTTCAGAATTAGATTGATAAATCTGGTTTTGTCAGACAGTCGATATAAATCATCAAGGAGCGATGTGAATTTCAAATCATTGATATAATTAATCGTGTACATTTTTTCTTGTAAATATATTGTAATATGATTGTAAAATAGAATCGTGGTTCGCTGGAGTTTATCGGTCCTTTGTATATTTTTGACATTGGATTTCGTTCATAAAAAAGGTGCGCGATGTATACAATTACCTATATTATATATAAATAACTATTTCTATATTTCATATTATTTATAGCAACGACGGTGATACTGTATGATATTATAATTACAATTACGTAATTTTGGTTTGTCCCAGGATGTGATAGATATTTCTGCAAACGTTAAAGGATTAACGATGCAAAATAAAATGGAAATCTAGATACTGATGATTTGAGAGGATTTTTAAAAACGATTGGTAAATTTGTTACCGTTTATCGAGAAATTTTTATGTTTTTATATCTTTTTATTAACGTTTCAATTTAATCTGGTAACGTCGATTACCCTAAGTACCTACAATGTTTTCAAACTATTGCCAAATTCTAATTAGGGAATTATGAGGTGTACTCTATGCTCTGGATCAACAAATCCCTGTTATATGCCAAACATTTACCAAACTGTAAGAACCAATAGATACCTGAATACAAATTCATCTTAGACTTAAATTATTATACTTTAAGTACTCGATTCTAAATCGGAAGGTTAGTTGGATCGCTTTAATGTATAAATCTATGTAAGTAGAATCTAGATTACGTTTTGGTCGTTGATTTTTTGAACTTGTACTTTGGAACTTCGGAATAATTCATATAAACATTTTATATTGCAAAAAAATTGATTGACTCAAGAAAATTTTATTTAAATGAGAAAAAATGTACTTTATTTACTCATAATTGGATTCTCTTAACATATAGTATTTTTTAATCGGCAATGTTGTGTTTTCAGTCAATGAAATTTCTTTTTCAATATAAATTATTTTCAAATCTAGAATAATTCACGTTCATACACATACAACGATATCTTGCAATTGATTACCCTAATAATTTCTTGATTTGAATTTTAAAAAATGTTCTGTAAGAACTGGAAAATGTAATAATTTAGCTTCCATAAATATCTGTTCTTTATTTGAAGAGTTTTTTTTCTGAAGTTCCAAAATACAGAATTTGTAGCAGTACCGTCCTCAGTACAATGATTGTTACACTAAACAGTATTTTCTTGTATGCCTAGAATCTCACATGTTATATAATTATATTAATCATTTTTCAAATCGATTACTTCGACTATGATATGTTAAATCGTATCATGCCTAGAATGCCTAGAAGCTCACATGTTATATAATTATATTAACCATTTTTCAAATCCATTACTTCGACTATGATATGTTTAATCGTATCTTGTGTAGAACTTTTCATGTACTTCTCATTATCGACGAATAGAAAAAAAAAACAATTCTTAGGAAATATTGATTCCTTTTAGCAGATCAGCACTGACTTTTTAAAATGAAAAAGATTTTCAGTCTCGAGATAGTCGAAAATTTCTGTATCTACGTCTTACTTTAGATGACAATTTTAAGAAAGAAATTTTGACACTTTATAATAATTTAAGTTAATAGTGAATTACTATTGAATTTAGAATTGAATTTAGTACTGAACTGATATTGAATTAATTAAAAATCTACCAATAGGTTTTTCAAGATTACTGAATAATTTTAGATGTAAGGAATAATTGTGCAGAAGTTTTTGACTGCAGGAGATATTATGTATGGAGCAGTGACTTTTGCACTCATCAAATTTTTGCACTCCGTGATACAACCCTGGTAGAAAAATAATTCTTATCTTTTCGAGATAAATCAACAAAGGTGTGTAGATTATAAGTTGTCTTCCACGAGAAAAATAAAAATATTCAAACTTGCCTAAAAACAAAGGTATATAAAGTAGGTGTAGGGATTATTTGTGGCAAGATGTGTTTATTAAGATAAATGAATGTTTACAAATGTATAGATCATTTTTATTTGTTGAAATCTAATAAATATGGAGTAATATATAAAACTGACTTGTATTAGATTTTAAGAAATGTTTAAATCATACTTAATTTTAAGTAATACTTATTAGAAACTTACTAGTAATTTATTTTCTACCTATATTTTGATGTGCTTCATGTTTTGATTTTTGTATCACTTTACAAAACATTTTGAAAACAAATGAAATTACAATTGTGTTGGAAATAATAAACAGTCGGTGTGGTTTTGCTCACATGTTTCGGAATTGTCTTCGAATTGTTCTTTTGTTGGAAGCCATGAAGTTATTTGACGAAATGGAACTCTATAATTATTTTTCAAAGAAATTTGGGCTGCACGAATTATAGGACTTGTTTTGCAAACCAAAAGTCTAATACAAGATGTATCTAAGCCATCCAGTCTTTCGATTAATTGATCTGGAAGGGTTTCATCTTGGGCTCGATTCACCAAGTTTTGTATCTGAAAGTCAATATTTGATTTATATGATTATTAATTTTAACTACCAAAACTTAAAAAACACTTTATTGTAGAGTGATTCCTGTTATATGCAAGTTCTCTCTTTTTTTAAAATGATTTTTATAATAGATTGACTACTTTAGAAGAGTTGCCTGGCCAAAAAAGTCTTTACTACTGGTTGTCAAAATCAAAATTGGTTTATTCTACTGATTTTTAATTAATTCGACATTCATTTATAATTTACTCTTTTTTTTCTTTCCCAAAGTTATTTCGGAATCATTTTACCTAATTTAGAAGATACTTTAAAAGTCTTATCTGACCAAAAAATCTCTATATGATCTCTATGCGAAAAATCTCTACCAAAAAACTTCTAATACTGTTTGTCTGGTAAGAATTGGTTTATGCTACTGATCTATAGTTTTTTTTATATTTATTTATATTTCATACATTTTTTCTGCCTCAAAGTTATTTAGAATCATTTTTCTTCTTAAGAAGCTCCCTTTAGGGAAATTGTCTGACCCAAATCCATTTACACTACTGAATTTCTGACCGAAAATTGGGTAGCCTACTTGTTTTATGTATTCTTTATTCCCCTGTCAATTATCACTTGGACTCATTTTTTAATTTTAACTCTTATTTTTTAAAAATATATCGCTTTAATTGATAATGATGCTTGTTTGATTTTTACTTTAAAGTATTCATAGATTAAAACTAATAATAAATAAAATAAACTAATTATTAAACGAAATAAAAAATCAAATTTTTTGGTTCTTATTAAATTGTTTTCTACGTACCTTTTCGCTCTTATTTTCTACAATGAATTTAAAGGGATCGGGCAATTCTTCACTATTTTTTTCAAATCTAGCCCGATCAATTTGTGGAGTGAGATCAAACAGTGATCCTATCTGAAGAAATGATGAAAATAATTTTGAAATTCTTATGTAAAAAATATATACTGTTTTGTTTCATAAATAATTTTTGTTTAATACCATTTGAGCGAGAAAAATAACACTATTAACTGCAATTGCTGTTATTTTTTGTGAATCTAATCCAAGCAGACGAAAAAATGTTGATATAAAAGTAACTGCGCCGAAGGCTCGTTTTGATTTATGCTCCTTTTTATCATCTTTATCGTCTTCACCATCGTCACCTCGTTTTTGAGTTCCTTTTCGATTTAAACTTTTTGACACCAAATCGGCGATGTCCTTGACAGTTTTAAAATAATTTTGCGCGTTTCGCAATCCTTCTTTTAGTTTGTCGAATACGCCTAAAATTAAAAAAGATTTATATTTTCATAATTATTAAAATTAAGAAGTTGGAGAATTATAAAATTGTAAGAATAATTGACTGTAAATTATAATAATAAAAATTATGTACGGTATTTCTTACAATGGAATGATAGTTCAAAAGTTCACATTAATCATCTTCTATTATATTTTCAGTAGTGTTTTCAATCGAAGTTTTAAAGAATGCTTTTATAAAATTAAGATAATAATTAAATAACAATTGAAATAATAATAATTAAAAATAATAATTACCTCCATTATCGCAAAATGTGGGCAACGCCGAAATAACGAGTAAAAAACACAAACTAACAGTAGCCATCCTTTCAGAACAATGTCTCCAGTTGCACTGAACTATTTATTTTAGTCTAGAACATAATTGGAGTCAGGAAAAAGGCAATTATATTATTTTGATTATCTTTAACACATCTACTGTATTTCTTATGTGCGTAACAGGCGACAACCCGTTTTTCTGATTGGTGTTCTTCACGCTTTCTCAGCCAAGCAAAAAGAAAGACCTCGTACGCCGAAACTGTTTGCATCCTATTTAGTACCAAGACGGATTTTAGTAAAAAATTGTGTCGGAAAAAATAAGTCTTAGTGCTTTTCAAGTGGACTTGAATTATGCCTTCTCATTGGCAGATATTTATAACCATTGTGTTTTTCAATAGTGTTCTTAATTTTACAAGTGCAATGAAACAAGATTTAGATTTTTATTTGCAGGAGGTCAGAAGTTTGAGTGAATTACCGTTGGAAAAATTAATTCAAATAAAATCTACATTTGCAGGTGAAAGTAGTAAGTACAAAATATGAATATAAAATTGAATACTGCTTTTTTAGGTGTGTTTATAATTAAATCAAAATTAATTGATTGATGACTTTAATTGTAAACATTTTTTATGATTTTTTAGTTAACTAATTATTTATATTAATTAATTAATGACTTTAATTGCAAACATTTTAAATGATTTTTTAGGTAACTAATTATTTATATTATTTAATTAATGCCTTTGATTGCAAACAATTTTTATAATTTTTTAGGTAACTGATTATTTATATTTCAGGGAACTAAAATATGAAATTTTATTTTAATTTGAAGATCATAGCTAGTTTAATTTAATGAAATAATTTTTGAAATTAATTAAATTGATTTTTTTTGTTCCAATATGAAAATTGAAGACGAATTAGAAGATGGAAATTTGACTGTAAGTAGTAGAATGTCACCTCTTTCACTTCCTTCGGCTCTTCCTCTCAAACGAAGTAGTAAAAAGCCAATGAGGAGGTACGAGGAATGGGACGAAAAAGGAAATAAGGACACAAAAATTTCGAAAATATTTCAGCTTGTTATAACGACACTTTCTTTTTTGGCATTCGGTGGATACCTTTTGACTTTGATTATTCTGGCAATCAGACGTACTGTTACACCAACGACTTCCAGTTTCATCGTTCTTTCGGTAAAGAAATTCTAAAAGATACGAAATTGATCATAAAAATTATTATTATTATTATATGTGATAATTCATGTGATACTATTATCACTCGAAGAATTATAAAATTATAATAAAAGAAGAATTTTGTAATAATTAAATTCCTTTAGAATAATATATTTTTTAAAGAAACTGTTTAATAAATGAAAATATTTTTTATTGAAGAAAATGATACTCTATTTTTAAATCGGACAAAGTATTGCGACATAGATTCAGTTGTGTAAGAAATTAAGTTATATATTTTACAGGATTTGAAGAATTTGCAAAAAATTAAAAGACCGAAGAGGAACATTTTCGTTTTCGATCCCATCGAGAATGACTTTGACACTGACAGAATTTACAGCGGGATGCTAATGCTTTCTCGAGGATATGCTCTTTATAATAAATAAATTTAGACGAATAGACCATTTGTAAATTTTAATACATTCGTGTAAATAATAGAAAGTGTAATAAAAAACGCTTCGATGGTGGATTTTTTAAAACTTCTTTTACTCTGTTTGGTTCTAATTTTTAGATTACTGACAATTATAATATTCCATCATAACATGAGTAAATAAATAAAATGAAAAAATGATAATTCTGATTAGACATAAAAGGGTTAAAATATCATGTGATTTTATTCATATAATAATAGTTTTGCAGCAATCAATAATTGAAAAAGTTCTTTTTCAAGTTCGTAAACTGCAGATGATATTTCGACTAGGGAAAATCCTAAAACCTAATAAAATCGAATAGAAGATCGAGATGTGTACATATTCAAAAGAATATTCTTGGCGTGTGGGTAGAGGCTGCGTTAAACATGGCTCTTCAAATAAACAGCTAAGTGACTGTATACATGTGAGCCTTGTATATAAAGATAACCATATGGCTTCCACGGATACAGTTGGTAATGCAATTTCCTTTTAACGTTGAAATTCTTATCACTTTAGATAATAGAATACATTTTATCTATATAAAATTTATTCTATAAAAAATATTCATATAAAAAACAACACATAAGATACAATTTTGCTTCAAAATAGGTCGGAAGCTGTCTAAATTCTACGTTAAATAACTTCAAAAGAAATTTCATTTGTTTTTAAGTCTCGATTTTATTGCAACTCAATTTGAGAAGAATTGGGCGTTATAATGAAGATCGCTGTTTTACTGTATGCTGAGGAGAACTGTCAAATTTTTTTCCTAAATTCTACAAAGGCTGAAATTGGAACAAAAAAGAACAAACAAGAACCGATTTCAAAAATGTAAAAATTATATATAAAAAGTATTTGAATATTCATTTTCTTTTACTGATTAAAAAAGTTTTCTTGACTACTCGCTTTATTTGATTTTTTACAACTTTTTTGTTCAAATTTCAGTCTTTAGCAGAATCTAAAAAAAATTGGTCAGTTACTCTAATTAATTCATGAATTTCTATAAAGCTTTACCTTAAAAAAAGCCCTAGGACAAAAAATATAAAAAAACAACACATAAGATACAATTTTTCTTCAAAGTAGGTCGAAAGCTGTCTAAATCCCACGTTAAATAACTCCAAAAGAAATTTATTTTGTCAAAATGATTTATGTTGAAATAATGGTGAAAATTTCAATTTTGTTTGAAGTTTTTAATAATTTGAAAAATAATGAACATTTTTCAATGTTCTTTGGCTCATTTTAAAGACAAATTTTCATAAAATTTCATGAATATCTCACAGAAAACCAATGGTGTGAATTTTGTTGCATCTCGTTTAGAATAATTTAAAGCAATTGAAATTTTTATTTCATTTATTTTAAGTCAAATGTGTTAAAGTGAAAAGGGATGTCATTTGTTTCTAAGTCTCGATTTTATTGCAACTCAATTTGAGAAGAATTGGGCGTTATAATGAAGATCGCCGTATTACTGTATGCTGAGGAGAACTGTCAAATTTTTTCCCTACATTCTACAAAGGCTGAACTTCGAACAAAAAACAAACAAACAAGAACCGATTTCAAAAATGTAAAAATTATATATAAAAAGTATTTGAATATTCATTTTCTTACTGCTTAAAAAAGTTTTCTTGACTACTCGCTTTATTTGATCTTTTACAAATATTTTGTTCAAAGTTCAGCCTTTAGCAGAATCTAAAAAAAAATTGGTCAATTACTCTAATTAATTCATGAATTTTTATGAAGCTTCACCTTCAAAAAAGCCCAAGGATATTAAAAAATATTCATTATTTCCGGACTTATTGAAAACTTTTAAAAACTTAGAAATTTTCATCATTTTTTAAAATAACTTCTTTTAGAATTGACAAAATTCTAAATAAATAAGTCCAATGACTTCGTCTTGGAGTTGTTTGATACTAAATTATTTTGAAGAAAAAATTGTATCTTGCTTGTTGTGAGTTAAGATGAAAAAATTAGCAAATGATGAAAATTCTGGCCCAAAAAACATGTAGCCACTGTTTTAAAAATTATTTGTATATTTTTCGAAATTATTTTCAAATAAATTTTGAAAGATTGAAGTAGAAAATGATTTAATATTATAAAATTTTTAATCAACTTCATTATTTATAATTTATCATTTAGCTTTCATAAATGAAAATAACAATAATTGAAATTGAAAAATTTCTAGGGTGCAGAAATGTAAAATCTCGATTAAAAGTTGCTACATTTTCTGTAATTTTTCAGTAGTTAATTTAACAATTTAACCAAAAAAGTCGAGCGAATATCTTGGAATAAAACGAGCGGTTTCTCCGAAACAATATGCTACCGAGTATTTATTTTCACAGCATCCCAAAGAAGATCACCCTCGGTACTCCAGATATCTTAAAGCTACGCCCACCTCATTTTCAAAAGCCAATCACATAGTTGAGGTCGTTGCAAGTTAAGATGCTGTTTTTCGGGCGGGAAATCTTTGAGAAGTCTTGAAATCTTCACCCCTGTTCATTTACGTCCTCACACTTATTTAGAACCTTCCTTGATCACGACAATTTCAACATCAGTTCATATAATTCTTCCTAAAGTCAATTCAGTAAAAAAAATCATTTTTTGTCAAAGCAAGAATCTATAAGGCTATCTATAAATCTATAATTTATGAATAATGAAACATCTTAACACTTTAAAATGGAAATTGTGTTGTGAATTTTTTAATGTCATACGAAAGATTAATTAAATGTGAAGAGATTATCACATTATCAGTTGAACAAGTGATAAGTTGAAAAAGTGTTACTGGTAAAGAATTTCTTAGACAAAAAGTAAATGAAGGAACAATTTTTTTAATTGATTAAAAATTAGTGTTTAAAAAAGTGGAAACGATGGATGATACAAATACCAAGACTGATTCTGAAATTGGAAGCGGCTCAAAGCAATTGACTTTTGGTGTGGATCGTATACTGTCTAATGAACTATGTTCAAAAAAAGCAGGTAAATATTCTTTTTGTAATTTATTTATAAACTTATATATAATAATTAATTTTTCGGACAATAAATCAACAATTAATGCTAGATTAAGAAATATCCATTTTTTGAACTCGCTTTTTTTGTTTTTTTTTCTATATCTTAGCGATTAAATCTTAATCAGTGTACAATGTGCTGAGTGAGCTAACAAATTAATACTATCAGGGTGTCTAGCAGACCGGGAAATTGGGAAAAACCCGTGAATTTGGTTTCACCGGGAGAAAACCTGGAATTTTACTTCAGAATTTTTTAATTTAATGGTAAAATCTACTTATTTTCACTTTATTTACGGCTATTTGAAAAATGGAGAAAAATAAATTTCGAAAATAAAAATGAACATGAACTTTTATTTTTGCAAAAATGTAAAAAAAAGTGTATAAATTAATGTTTAAGATAGGAAAAAAATGCTAGTGTGTTTATTTCGTGAGAAATTATAAGTTATCTAGGATAATATATGCGTTTATATCCAAATTCTTCAGTTTCAAACTTTTGTCAATTTTATATGCATTTTTTTCGTGTGAAAGTTCCAATTAATAAAAACATCTCTTAGTGTTGATAAAGTCCGAAATTTTGCCGATCAATACTAAAAGATGTTTTTATTAATTGGACCCTTCACACGAAAAAAATACATAAATATATACGTTATTGTAAATAAAAATGTAAAATTTGTCGGGAAAATGAAAATTTGGTCGGGAAAAACCCGGAAAAAAACCCGGGAATTTCAAATCCACTGATCGCTAGACACCCTGACTATACATTTTATCTCATTACTTAATTGCTTAGTGTGATATAAATACATAAAAAAATAAACTATATTCTTGAATAATTTCATTAATTTGAATAATTTTTCAACGGTTTTAAATAGGTATATTATTTCTAAGAAGAAAGATCAATTATTGATCTTTTTAATTTTTAAAAATCAAATAATATTTTTCTTTAAAGACAAAAAATTTTTTAAGTTGTTTTAAAATTACATTTTTTTACATTCTTATCACACGAGAGTGTGATAAGTGTATTACTTTTGTGTAAAATTGACCCCCTCCCCGGTTTTTAAATGTAATTTTAATGGAATAATTTTAAAGGAAAAATACTATTCCTTACTTGTTTATATACGTCACTTTACGTGATTCAATTACTGAGTTCAACGGAAGCGTTACGTTACACTTACAGCAAAGTTGAATGTAAACGAAATCTAGATTTTGTACGTAAATCAAAAAATTTTTGTACTTAATGCGTATTATTAAAGAAATAAATATTAAAAATTGTTCCAGTGTATTTTCTTTAAGCATTTAGTTACAAATTTTCAGTAATTTTTATAATTCAACAAACAAAAAGTTCTGTTTATTAATAAGTTATTAATGATTTAATAATAATTACAAGAAATTTTTGTTGTTTTAAAAAGAATTCTGGTTAAAGCAATCAGAATTTAAACACAAATTTGACAGATAATTCTGGTTAAAGGAACCATAATTCTGGTTGAAATAACCATAATTCTTTTGAGTGAAGTTTCATTAATATTTATTTTATCTTACTGAATTGCTTTTCCCCCTTTTTTAAACATTCTATAAACTCTTCTGTGTATTTTGCGAATTAATAAATTAATAAATTAAATAATTAGTTATTTTAATGAATGTATTTAATATTAAACAATCTTTACTGAAATTAAAGGAATATGAAAAGATTTTAATTTATTTCTTCGAGAAAAACTCTTTATTCTCTAATTAAATTTAAATTATAAATTATGAATGAATAGATCTGACAAAAATTTTTATATTTCATGAAAATAGTAATCTACGATAGGATATTTTTAAATATACTATTCTTCCAGTATATTATAATGATCATGTACAGAAACTAATTTATAAGTTGTAACTTTGTAATTTTTCCTTTTTGAAAATGATTTTTATTGTTAAGTGTAAAATTGAAATTCAAATGGAAATATAGATAATGTACATATATTTTTTAGATTTGTTAAGGCCAGTGGCAGTTCATTTTTTTCCACCTGTGCCTCGATCGTGCACCGGAAGTTGTTCCAAGTGCGATGTCCTCCGCAGCTGTATGCCATGCCCCTTTTCACAAAGTTCGATGCAAGGCACTATTACAATTACAAATTCTAATCATTTTCATAATGCACTTGAAAATTATGCTAGTATCTATAGATCTGCTCCACTTCGTCCAATACCAAGACGTAAGTGAAAATTCATTGAAATTTATTTAAAAACTGTTCTTAATTACATATTTGATGAAATATTGCACTAAAAATAAGTTCTAGTTAAGTATATACCCCCGCAAAAAATTCTGGTCATTTTAAACAAAATTCTGGTTAAAACAATCAGAATCCCAGTTAAAACAATCAGAATTCTGGTTTAAACAATCAGAATTTCAGGTTAAAACACAAAGTTAGTAGATAATTCTGGTTAAAATAATCAAAATTCTACTTAAAATAATCAGATTTATGGTTAAAAAATCAGAATTTCTTGTAAACGAGAATTTCTTTGAGTCTACAATTTTCGGTTTAATAAGTTGAGTATATTTTTGGATATCGTTTTAAATTTAGGAATTTTTGTAAAACATTTTGTGATTACGTTTGCGTCATTAACAAATGCAACCATATGGGTCACTATCTGTCTCTCTAGATTCACGAGGGCAAGTAGGGAAAAATATTTACTTACAAGTGTATTCCCGTGTTTCCTGTCTGTGTTTAAACGACATCTTAAGTGCCACTGTGCGTTTATATCTGTTGTAAACAGTGGTCGCTTCGCGTGATTTAATGCTTAGTTATAGTCCCGCTGTGCTTTTTAAGACCAATTCCAAAAATCTCTAAAGATCTCTTTCCCTCAAAAAAATAAACTCAAGTGTTGATACTTGATATATGAGTTTCATACATCTTTTCATGAGATTCATCTTAATTCACAGCATCCGTCTTTAAATCGTGAATTTTATTACTTCTTTCTTAAACCCTCTAAACATTTTCTTAAAAAAATATTTTCTTTAGCATTTTTTCACAAAAATTTCATAAAAATTTATATTATATTATTATCAAAATTAAAATGGAAGAATAGTCCAGTCAAATTGTCATTTTACACCGTATTAGCTCGCAAGCGTATTTTTTTTGCTTAATCGTTTCAGTTTGGGTCACTTATATACCATCTGGTTTTGCGACAAGAATTTCGGACCAGAACCAGGGCTTATTTTTTTAAAAAGGTGCCAAAAAAAAACCATGTTTTTTTCGACTTTTGCCCAAACATCACTACTTTTCAAAAAACCATATAGAATTTGTATAATCGATTGACCTACGCCAAAATGGTTTACAAATGTCTTAAAGTAAACGTAATTATCTTTAATCTAAGATAAAGAACAAACCCTCTAGATCCAATAAATCGCGAGCTACGACCTCTCAATGATGACGCCTTTTTGCCTGTTTTTATGACCAAAAATCATGGGTTTAGTTTTTGTGAACTAGAGCGTTCCCTAATAAATTTAAGTTTATGCTGCCAGAGGATAGCTGAAAGTACATGAAGTTCCACGTAAATTGAAAAAAAAACAATGTTTTATCTTCATAAACTTTGGAGTTATGAATTTTTGAAACTTTGTTTCTTTACTGTCTTTCTCAAAAAATGGAAAACACGTTTTCTTCAATATTTTTGCAATCCTGAGGTAAAAATTACATAAGGATAAATGAAAGAGGATTCAATTCTGAGAAATTAAAAAAGAACGTGGTTCTAACTTAAATAGGTCAAAAGTTATGACCTCTCCAAAGTGACCCTCTCTGTCTTCGGTGAGTCAAACATACTGAAAAATGTAATTTCTGTCATGTTTTGACTAATACAATAAAATATAATGCACTGAATGTTTACTAATGATCAATGAAACATTTTTTATAAATAAAGTAATAATTATTTTAATTAATTAATTTTTTTACAAAATAGTTTTTCATTTTTTGCACAATTTTCATTCTTTTTTTCGCAGAAATTAGTTCAAAATGGTTTATTCGTCACTTTTCATAAGTAATGAAATATATTTATAAACAAATAAATGTTATTAAAAATTAGGTTTTCACTTTTTCAGCACTTACGACGACTTTTGTTTTCTAAATTAATTGAAATAAATAGGTAAGTATTTATTATTTATAAGTAAAGAAAAATAGCAATTTTTCAGCATTAAATGTTAAGAATGGGTCTTGTTTAACCTAATTATTCTATTCTTTGTAGAAAGAATGGAAAGTGGATAATAAACATTTTATTTTATTTTACTTTATTCAATACTACATCTCTATTCCGCACCACCCAGGAGGTAGAGTTTTCGGCGCTTTTTTTTAAAGTTGACATCCTAGACGCCCTGAAAATTATGAAAATAACTATTCCGATCTTTATTATTATTCATGGATAATAATAAAGTTCTGGAATTCATCAATTGATGTCTTATAAATTCAGAACGATTTCCTTAAAATCAGAAAAATTTTGCTGAATTTAAGTTAATTTAAATTTAAGGTGTAATAATTTTAAGTATTTGTTCTTACTGTGCACCTTCCGTTCCTTCTAAAAACAATGGAATAATTATGAGAAAAGGGACTCAGTGTTAACATTTATTGATTAAAAAATAATATTTTGTTTTACTTATAAATAATGAATACTTACCTATTTTCAATTAATTTAGTCTTAAGTAGTAATAATGAATACTTACCTATTTTCAATTAATGTAGTCGTTAGTAGTCGTAAGTGCTGAAAAAGTGGAAACTTAATTTTTAATAACATTTATTTGTTTAGTAATATGTTTTATTACTCATGTAAAGTGACAAATAAACCATTTTGAATTAATTTCTGCGAAAAAAAGAATAAAAAATGTGCAAAAAATGAAAAATTATTTTTTAAAACGATTAATTTATTTAAATAATCATAAACTATTTATAAGTAAAGTTTAATTCATCATTATTATTTATTCAGTGCATTATATTTTATTGTATTAGTTTTATTAGGAGACAAAAGTAGTCATAAGTGCTGAAAAAGTGAAAACCTAATTTTTAATAACATTTATTTGTTTATAAATATGTTTCATTACTCATTAAACATGACGAATAAACCGTTTTGTATTAGTTTTTGAGAAAAAAAGAATAAAAAATGTGCAAAAAATGAAAAATTAATTTGTAAAAAAATTTAATGATAATTTAAATAAATTTAAATTTAAATAATTTAAATAAATAAGTTAATAATTTAAATAATTATTAGTTTATTTATAAGAAATGTTTATTTAATCATTAGTAATCATTCAGTGCATTATATTTTATTGCATTAGTCAAAACATGACTGAAATTTTACATTTTTCAGTACGTTTGACTGACAAAAGACAGAGAGGGTCAACTTTGAGAGGTCATAACTTTTGACCTATTTTAGTTAGAACCACGTTTTTTTAATTTCTCAAAATTAAGTCCTCTTTTATTCATCCTTATAGAAATTTTGACGCCAAGATTGCAGAAATAATCCAGAAAACGTGTTTTCCATTTGTTAATAACAGTGAAAAGCACAAAGTTTCAAAAAATTCATAACTCCAAAGTTTATGAAGATAGAACATTGTTTTTTTCAGTTTACGTGGAATTTAATGTACTTTTAGTTATTCTCTGGCAGCATAAACGTAGATTAATTAGAGAACGCTCTAGTTTACAAAAACTAAACCCATGATTTTTGGTCATAAAAAGAATAGTTTTAAAAAAAATTAAAAAACACGCTTTTATAGCAGATCCAACTAAAAAGTAAAAAATAATATGCCCGGGTTCCGGTTCGAAATTCTTGTCACAAAACCAGATGGTATATAAGTGACCCAAACTGAAGCAATTAAGCAAAAAAAAGCGTTCGTGAGTTAATACTCTTTTTCCGAAAATTTGTTTGATTTTCTTACATTTGTTACTCTATATTTTTTAATTTGTTGATATTATTATCTAACAGTTCCGATGATAGCTACCACAAATGTATCAAATGTGAAAGATGGAACTCGCAGAAAAAGGTCTTGGTCCAGAGCTGTATTCAGTTCATTGCAAAGGAAAGGATTGGAACGAAGATTTTCTCTTCAAAAATATATTACAAAACCTGATAGGCGACAGCTAGCTGCCACTTTGGGCCTTACAGACGCACAAGTAGAAATGCTAATCAAATATTATATAAATACATATTTTTGAAAAGTATATTATATAACAAATGAATTTAATTGTTTTTATTGTATAAATATATTCAGTATTTTGTACTAGAATTAATTACAATCTGATACAAGTTTTTTACAGGTGAAGGTTTGGTTTCAAAATAGAAGAATGAAGTGGCGCCACACAAAAGAATGTGAAAGTACATCGACAACAAAAATCGAATCGATACAAAATAAAAGTTGCCAAAAAAAGTCGACGAAAAATGTTGTAAAAGACTTTGTGGATACGACTGTGACAAAACAAGTAGAAGACGAAATGGAAGTTGAAATAGATATTAGTTAATTCGATTTAATTTGACATTATCATTCCTAGTCATAAAATAATATGTTCAAGTATCATTATAATTTTATATTAGCTTTAATTACATGCATAATCACAATTTTTATAATTAAAATGACATTAATTAATTTCCCGAATGGCAGAAGAGACTAGATGCATTTATAAAAAAAAAAAAGATAAAATTTTATCTATTGCTAAAAGTTCCTATCATTAAAGTACAAAAGATCTTAGCTTCTAATCTCTATTTTTTTGGCCCCAATTCTTAAGTTTTATTTTTTAAAATAATTTATATCTATTGTAAATCGTAGACCCGTTGCAAATGTTCAACAAGGTTAATAGCACTTTGTCTAAAGTAAGGATGAAGTAACGTTTTCAGCAGATAAATGCTCTTAAGATTATTAATATATATTATTAATTTCTCATAATCCTTTTTAAACAGTGAAAAAAATGGTTTCGAACGAAGAATCAATTCACTATAGTTTTCAACAACCTGCAAAAAATAAATTAATAATTCAAATAAAAGTGTAAATTTATAATTACAGGTACAAAAAATATACGAACATAATTAATATATTTCTTTTACACGATGGAGATATTTTCTTGAATTAAAATAATTTTTGAATAAAAATATAAATAATTTAATAAGTAAGAAAAAAATTAATTATAATTGGCATCGTGCAAACATAAAAATATTTTGAATTAAATTGAAAAAAACCACATATAGACATATTCATTGATGTAAGTGATTGATTGTATTTAGTTGACTGAATCATTAATCAATATTAATGATCAATTAAAATTGTTATAGTTTATAATTTTTTTTGCATCTCTCATGTAATTTGTAAACATTTTAAAATTGTTATAATTAATTAGTATAAAAACATAACGAACCCTTTTCATATTGCGTTTGGATTTTTTACTGTAAAATCCATTTTTCATTACAATTGAAGACACGGAATTTAAAAATGATTGTAGCGCCTCAGACACGTCAGAAAAAGATTGAGTAAATAATTGATAGAATTTTAAGTGATTCATGGCATGAATAACGCCTACCTATGAAGATTTCCGATTATTGTTGTTTGATTTATCGGAATCGCTTAGATACCACTGAATAATATGAATATTAAATTAATCTAAAAAAATATTTAAATTTAAACTTACGAAGCTGATGAGACATAATATCGAGATGACTTTCCAGTGCATCTTTTTTATTAACTTCTTTACTTACTTTAACCAACAAGAAAATGATTTTAAATTCTATTGAGAGAACTATAGGTATTTGCTATAGTATTTAGGCGATAACACTTATATACTCGTAAAACATTAAAAAATTTACGATCGTTATAATCAATTTACATGCGTTAAATTAAGTCCATATTGAGATGTTAATGAATTTTTACAACTGAACGGATGGGACAAGAATAAATTGATTTTAACAAGGGAAACTAATTAAAAAGTTAATTAATTATAAATTTAATCAAATATTACAATTGTATGATTATTACTTAGAAATTGAAAATTGAAATTCATTGTTTAAATAATTCCTTTAAACGAATAATTAGTATTTTGTGCGTAATTTTTATTTGATAATTAAAGAGTAATCTTCTGCTAAGTATTCAAAAGACTTTATGAGATAATTGCAGCAGATTGTAGTTCACCTTGAGGCTGGCCTTTTATAAAGTATGCAAATATTTATTAGGACTAATATAGGAAGAAGAATAATGCGTCGCTACGCTATAAGGTTCAATTTTGTATCAAAAGGAAATATTGTTTGATATTATTACAGCATAAAAATATGTATTAAAAATTTTTACTTATAATTTCAGAAAAATTAATTAAAAATAATGAAAAATAACATCAAATATTTCTTTGTGTAAATTTAATTCCAGTCATTTATAAAAATCTGTAAAGCGAAAATTTTCCCATTTATAATTTTTGTATTTCGTGGGGAATAATTATGATGATGACTTAGTAATTGAAATAGCACTCGGTTCTAATTTACTGTGCAGTTTCACGTCGAGAGTCGATCAAACCTTTACGAATTTTATCAGTCAAGAAAATAATACTTACTGTTATTAAATAAATTTTTTTTTTAATTCCAAGTATTTTACATTTTCAGAAAAGAAAATTATTTAATCTAGGTAAGTTTTTCAATTGAATTTTAATCAGACGTTTTATATGAGTTTTTTAAAAAA
Organism: Euceroptres primus; assembly: GCA_037177015.1. Classification (NCBI taxonomy): domain Eukaryota; kingdom Metazoa; phylum Arthropoda; class Insecta; order Hymenoptera; family Figitidae; genus Euceroptres; species Euceroptres primus. Next base: position 470,231 of record JBAGKK010000011.1, read on the forward strand.
ATATGATTAATAATTAGAAATAATAATTTAGCTCAATTTAATTAATTATTTTTGAATTTTCAGAAAAGTAAATTATTTAATCTAGGTAATTATTTAAATTGAATTTGAATCAGATATTTTATATATTTTTTTTCAAAATATGATTATTAATTAGAAATAATAATTTAACTCTAGTTAATAAATTATTTTTGAATTTTGAATTTTCAAAAATTTTTGTCGTTCTTTCATATAGTTATTTAATTAAATTTCAATTGTATTTCAATTGAAGACATGAGAATGACAACTCGGTAAAGACCATTTGAAGTTGGCCCCTAAATTAGGCTATTTTAACTACTACTAGGAGGGTCAACTTCAAATGGTCTTCAACGATTTGTCATTCTCATGTCTTAAATTTCATCAACTTATCTCTAATTGTAAAAGTGAGAACAATTAGTGAATTTTTTTAAAATTTTTATAAATTTTCTCAGAAATTAGGCGCTTGCTTTTTATTTAATACTCAGTTTTTTATTCTTCAAGTTCTTTTGAATTAAAAATTTTAGTTTTGAAAAACTGAAGATGTAATAATGTAATTTTTCACCAAAGTACAAATGAAGCCCTGCAACAAGATCATTGTCCCTGTAGAAAGTTTTTCTATCTAATATAAATAATTAGGTGTATAAACTAAAATAAATTGAATTTAAATTTATTTACAATATAAATACACTATAAATCAGACGTTTTATGTCAATGTTTTTCAAAATAAATATACATGATTTTTATTATAATTTTTCTATTAATAAATTCAGAGAATTATAAATCAATTGGATATGTGCATGATTTAAAAATTTGGCGCGCAAATCGACAATACCACTCTAATCAGTCTAATCACTAATCATACGACTCTAGTCATATTTCAAGCTACATCCCTAAGGTACATCCCTAGTCATCTGTCTTGACATGTCTTGATCTGTCTAGTCTCTAGTGTACTGTGTGTTCATTTGTACTTGGTCAGTGCTTGTAATTAATCAGTTACTGAATTTGATTGTCAGATAAATTGCAGTGAAGATTTTCTTTAATTTGTAAACCCGGCTGTATTCGGAGAAGTTTCTATTTGTATAAATATTTGTTCTTATTGCAAAATCTCAGTTGTAGTTCTATTGTTGTTACAAGCGTCACATAAATTCCTAAGCAAAGTTTCGTAAGGATATTTAAAAATAAACATTTATATCTGTGCGAAAGCTTCGTGAGATCTTGTTACATTTTCTGCAACAAAAAGTTCAACGATTCAGGATGCAAAGCACGTGGAGAGACAGAGATCGGGTGAGTTATAACCTATAAATTTAGGTCAAAAGCGTCAAAAGTTTAAATTAACCTATAATTAAAGAGAAAAGAAATTGTTATCGTTGTTATCAATACGGAGTGGCTAAACCTACACTAACGTGAAACGACTTCATATAATTATACCTGCTTGAAGAACTTTATTAGAAATATGTATTACGAACGGAAAAATTAAAACTCGAATTTTCTAATATTTTTTATAACCTTTTGAAAGTGCATGTCCCAGCTCCTTACAGTGTCCACAGTTTATAGCATTAATTTAGATATTTGCAAATACTTAAATTGTTAATTTGATGATTCCGATAATTTGAAGCGCAGTAAAGTTTCTTTTTTCAGTTTAAGATTCAAAATTTATAGGCTTAAAACTTTGAAGCTTATAGGTTTAAAAATACTTCAAATTTTAACACTTCCAAACTTAAAAGTTTCCCTAACATTTTTAACAGTTAACTAATGGTTTCAAATTTAAAACCGTTTTAATTTAGTTTTTCCAAAAACTTGAAATTTTTAGCAAAATATAACATTTCCATTAAAAATTCGTTTACAGTGTTAAAGTTTTCAGTTTATAGCATTAATTTAGATATTTGCAAAAACTTAAATTGTTAATTTGATGATTCCGAAAATTTAAAGCGTAGTAAAGTTTTTTTCAGTTTAAGATTCAAAATTTTTAACAGTTAACTAATCGTTTCAAATTTTAAACCGTTTTAATTTGGTTTTTTCAAAAACTTGAAATTTTTAGCATAATATAACATTTCCGTTAAACATTCGTTTATAACGTTAAAATTTTCAAACAAAGAACATAATTCAAAATTATACAATTAAAAAGTAGAATAAGCCACCCAAATTGAACATTTTATTTCGAGGCCCTTAAAACACTTTTACTACTACAAATTCAAAACTAAAAACATACAATCTTGAGCGATTCAAATTAAAATTAATTATTAATTCCTGAATTTTAAACGCTGCGTTAATTTAAAATTCTCTAATTTTTAAAGTTTCATTGAAATTATTCTTTAAGTGTTTTAAATTTAAAATTGTTTCAATTATTAATTCTTTTAATTGGAAATTAGAACTAAGAATTTATTTTATTCTTTTATTTGTTTTACTTTATAATTTTATAATTTGTTTTGTTATTTTAAATTGTATATTCTGGACAATTTATGTAAAGAAGAGAGACTCTAATATTTAAATCTTAAACTGCGATTTTGAGTGTTCTGAATTTATAGTTGGTCAAGTATTAAAAGGCTTTCTTTTTTAAATTATAAAATTTTGAATTATTTAAATTAGAATCATATAATTTAGAATTTTTTTAACATGACATTATTCCAATTTTAACGTTTTCTGTTTTATAATTATTTAACTACAAAGAATTTAAATGGAAAATTGTGTAATTTTGAAAATTTTAAATTTGAAACTTTGCGTAGGCGTAGTTTTGGGAAATCAGTTCCCGTTAACGTAGTTATAGCACTAGCCTTATCAATATTATTCTATTCCTTCTATTCATCGGTAAAAGAAATAGATAACTGTTTATCTGTAATTACTTTTTTGATGAGGCAATTCATTTTCTTTATAAAATAAGTATTGTTTCTTCATTATTAATAAAACTTCTATTAATAAAAATATTATAAAGTACTTTTTCTCACGAATCTGAAGTGTATAACATTGATATTGTAAAGAGACGTAAACTTACTACGATATATTGATATACACAAAAAAACTGATTATTTATTTTCTTAGAACTTTCAAAAGTTCTTGGTTGGTGGGGAAACAACAAGTCGTCAATTAATCGAAGCACTTTTCACGACAAAGAGAAAGCAGTACTCACCTTTGCCAGGTTTCGATCCTAACATTGATGACAAAGAATATTATCGTCTACAGCAAAACATCGATTGCGACGAAGTTTATCCAAACATTTTCATCGGAGATTTGTTAGTACTTTACATCAAATTATTAGAATTTACTAAAGTAATTTAATTTAGAAGCAACTCTAATTTCTTTAATTTACAAAACCAAATAAGAGTTTTCAATGATTTTTTCGAGTTACTTCTTGTTAAATGATTTTTAAAAATTATCCAATTCATTTATATGTTGTACTTTTCCTTTTAAAGTGAGACTGCGAAGAACAAATCATACCTTCTAGAGAGATTGGGAATTACCCACCTGTTAAACTGTGCCGAAGGAAAGAAATTTGGATTTTGCAGAACAGATGCAAGTTTCTACAGTGAGTGGCCGATAAAATATATGGGTTTACACATTTTAGATGTGTGGACTCAAGATATCAGCCAGTATTTTAACACCGCAGCCGATTTCATTGAGGACGCTATGAGCTCTGGAGGTAAACTCCAGAAATTAAATATAAAAAATCTCAGATCTAAAATATTTCACATAGATTTGAATAATTCAAATTTTTTATTTTTAAAAAATACTAATTAATTCTGCTTATATTTTTCAGGTAAAGTGTTCGTCCATTGTCTGATGGGAGTATCTCGAAGTGCAACCTGTGTCCTCGCCTATCTCATGATAAAAAAGAACATGTTGGCTGTTGACGCAATAAAAACCGTTCGCAAAAATCGTGACATTCATCCAAACGAAGGTTTTCTTCAGCAATTGACACAACTTGATAATAAGTTGCGTCGATCAAGGCTTTAATTTCCAGGCTAGTCAATGTTTTAAACTTTTCACAAGGACAAAATCGGACTGGTCCAGTGGAATTAAAAGAAATCTAATATTCTAATATACAAAGGCTGAAAGTATGCTTTAATTTATTAGCGTGCGGCACTTGCCGACTAAAGTTGTAGCTTTTAGTAATAAACTTATTTAAGGGGGAATGCACTCAGAATTACAATAATGAAATTAAAGATCCTAAAGCAACACTTGCATAAATAATAACATAAAACGATTTTTAGACATTCTCAGTGTATTCCCCCTTAAAAAACAGAGAATTAGAGAATAATAAAGACTAAATCAATCTCGCGAGACTGCAGGCGGTCAATCGAAACGTTTTATTACACTTATTTTATAACTGAAAACAGTAAGCATATTAATATCACTCAAAGTGAAGCATTATTTTGCATTTCTGAAATAGTTAGAATATGGTAGATAATCTTCTTTTATGGTAAATTATTAATCAATTAATGTACATATATAAACTCAGATGAATCTTTGAAAAATGGCGATCTCATTTAAAGTAATATTTTTTTAAAAAGTATACTCTATGAGGAAACAATTTACGGGTATTTAGTTGTCATTTACAGAAGCAATTTTTAAATTTGTTAGAATTGTTGAATTCCTTTCGAATAAGAAGATAATAAAATTGAAAGATATGTATTACGAAGAAGGCATTTTTAATTTAAGCGTGCTCTACAACAGTGCTTTATACACCAATTTGGTCGAAATTTAGTTAGAAGTGGAATCGTATTCTAGGCACATTCTTCCATCGTATGCAGTGATATTATAATGAAAAAAATATTCATAAAGTAATTTTTTTAGTTTTGAAGATATCGTCTAGTCATACATCGCTGTATGACATTGATATACAGCACTATTTTACTAACGCTTACTACATAATGCGTTGTTTTACTTTGAATGTAAAACAATTCATGTCTGCACTACTTAGGAACATTTCGTTTTTATTTTTTGTTAATCTTTTCAAAATGGAAGGCGGGAAAGTTTCAAAAAGATTGTTTATAAATC
>JBAGKK010000014.1:0-13427 GCA_037177015.1 Euceroptres primus
AACGACTTTCACGGATTTTAAACGATTTCAATGAATTTCAAAAAATATTTACTGATTTCAAAAGATTTTACTAGATTACAAAAATTTTCAAGGATTTCACCGTTTTTGAGAAGAGAAATTGTAAATGGTTTATTTCATTTTCGAAAAGCGTTTTTTGATGCATAAAACTAAAACCGTACATAAAAAATGGCTGGCTAACGAACTCTTCCTTTCTTTTTATGCCTTAAAGAAGTGTGCTAAAGCACAAGACAATCCCATAATTTTTTCAAAAGTCTTTGGTAAATAAAAATTAGTTTTTAAATTTTTAACAGTATTTCTGACAATTAAAACGAAAATTATTTATCCAATCAAAAAACGGTTAATCGAAAATTGGTTGATCTTTTTTTTTTGTAAGATATTCTCATATCTCATGTTTTTTGGCGGGGAAATTTAATTTTCAATTTTTTTAACAAAATTTTCAAGATTAAAACGAAAGCTACTTATCCTGTCAAAAAATGGTGAACATAATTTTTTTTTCCATTGAATATTTTTTCATATCTCACGTTTTTTGGCCGGAAAAATCGAATATTCGATTTTTTTAAAAATTGTTACGTCGATATTGTAGAGCTTTCAAAAAGCAATGTTTTTCTTGTCTAGACTTTTTTTTATATCGTTTGTTGTTTGGCTTAAAATCTTCATTTTCTTTTGATTTTTTGAATTTTGAAAATGCTATAAGTCTAAAAATTTTTATTTTATCGAAAAAGGCAATAAGGATAAATTGTTCCTCTTTTTGAGTAATATGAATATCCGTACATAGAATTTGTAAATTGCAAAAAAAGTGGTCAAAAAAATTTTCAAAATTCTGTGACTTTTTAATTATTTTAAAAATGGCTGGATAACAAACTTGACCTTCATTTTAGGACACTGAAAGAGTATACCAAAGGCCAATCCAATCTGTCAATTCTTTCGAAAGTTATCGTGCTAACAAGAAAAAATCTTCAGACAGATAGACAGACACATTCGCGAAAACCATTTTTTTGGGGTTCAAGGGGTCTCAAAACGTGGACATTTGACAAAAACGGAGGGGGGGTGTCAAATTTTACACAAATCTTATACCTTCTCTGATGAGAATGTAGAAAATAGAAGTAAAAGAACATACCTGTTTTTAAAATAACAAACTTTAACATTTTGTAGTACAATAAATGTCAAATTATAGTAAGTCAATTTTATAAAAATAGTTTTAAAAAGTACGACTCCAAATTTAAAAATAGATATACACGTTAAAAATTATCAATAGAAGCCATCATAAAATTTCAATTGACTTTTTTATGCATATGACCTACATTGGCTTCTAATAAAGGTGGAAAGCATAGGGTCGCTTAAGAGTAGGAGAAGAATGATTTCTTATTGGATTGGGAAGTTTAAAAACAGATATACACGTAAAATTAAAAAATAGATATACACGTAAAAAATTATCAATAGGAGCCATCATAAAATTTCAATTGTCTTTTTAATGCATATGACTTACATTGGCTTCTAATAAAGATGGAAAGCATAGGGTCGCTTAAGAGTAGGAGAAGAATGATTTCTTATTGGATTGGGAAGTATGACGTTTTACTTGAGTGTCAAAATTTTAGTGGTGAGAACCATGATTTACTTGGAAGAAGAGACTGATCTGTTTATTGATTGGTAATTAAATGTGTGCAATTTCGGGAGTGGGAATGTTAAAGATGCGCGATTTAGGAGTAGGGAATGTTCTGAATTCTTATTGGGTGTCCAGATTTAGAACAAACAGAATTATGGTGTGGGGGGTACTGTGCAGAGAAGTGATAGGAAGTACCATAATCTTATTTCTTAATGGTGGAAAACGATATTCGTCTGGATGGTAGGGAAACCAACATCTTGATCCCTGTTTACATGCACACGCACATGCACATTGCGATATGCCTTCCATGCAAATCTTTAGAAGTGAATTTATAAATTAAATAAAATCAGCTAACTGATTATTTTCCCTTTCAGAAAGTAATTAGTTTAGATGGATTTTCGGAAAGACTTTTCTCGGGACTTTTGGTCCTTGCTAAATCTTCAAGTCACATTGAACGCTTTAAAGTTAGTTATTATTTCATGTATAAAATTTAGAAATCGTTGCAAACAGATAACTGGGGTTCACTAGGTCAGAATGTCAGGTTCCTTATGACAAGAACACTAGGTTAAATGAAAAAGGAATTTATAAATATTGTACGAACGTAACATCCCTTCCCCCTTAGAATCGTCATCGTCCTCGACCGTATCTGAGAATTTCCAAATTAACTACATTTTAATTTATCAATTGCATGCTGAAGTAAACATAAGTTATTACAAGTTGGTTGATTCCTTTAGATTTGTGAAAATACGGTTTCTTAAACATGCATTTGATTTACAATAAGTTTTAACACCTAATATGTTTTGAATTCGAAGATTTGTTACATAAAATATTCTATAATAAAAAATTACAAATTACTTGGTATTTACATTTGAGTGAAAGAGGACTTGAAGTGAACCAAAAATGAGAAGAGAGGTGTTGACTTCGTATCGGAAGAGATAAGTATCTTAAAGGTATGTATATGAGCTATTTTTCTTTATTAAAAAAAATCTGATTAGGATTAGGTTCTGCTTACTCTGTTGCAAGTTTTCTGTTCAGGATTCCTTCTGACGTACCCGCGGGAAGCATTGACTAATAGGCCTATGACAATGATGAAACCTGGAACTAATGTTTACAGTGAATAATACACTTAGTAATATTGTAAATATATAAAGACAACTGTACATTTACATCTTTTGCACATTAAATAAATAAAGACAGGAATTTCTCAATTAAATATAGTATTGTCGTTTAGTAGAGAAAGCAATCAATCAAGTTAAATAAACGAAACAGGATGTCATACTTGCTACATGTTCTGGAAAAATTGCATCATCTTACAAACACAACTAAAACTGTAACCAGTGCTGTAAAATAATTTTATGTATTGGGTAATGCTGAAAAGAACTAGCATGAAACCTTAAAAAAAATGCATTTTGTCTTATCTCTTAAGCTACGAGAGTGTTTACAGTATTGTTTTACACATGATGTATCGAACAGTGTATTCCTGACCTACGTTTCAGTCTTACTACACTGATTTTAAATTAAATACCACATGTTAATAAGTCCATACATTTCATTAGCCTTATAGAAGGATTTGAAACATATTATTCCAGAGAGCTTGTCTCCTATCAACTATATATTTTATCTAATTTATTTACGAAAATCGCGCATGCGCATTTGGTTTGATAACCAACAAGAATCAGATGGTCATAAACACACATCTTATTAAATTGCATCTTATGAAAGTGGTCCAGTCCCCTGGTCCTGTAGCCCTCTTGTAGCAATGTCAGTAAGGTAGGTTTCGTGGCCCAGAACCGGCCCTGCCTATCTACTTGCCTATTAAAAGAAATATGCTTTTAAAATAATTTAGTCATAATTATTTAGACAGAAAACAATAAATCATCTTTGATTTCTATAAACTATATTACACAGTAGCTTTAGAGGATGAGTGAAAATTTCAAATTGTCAAATATTTTATCATATTGATTTACAAAAAATTCAATAATGTTGTGTGGTAGGAATACATTTATCAGTCTCACACGGACATACAGGTACGCTCACTCGCAGGTTCATGCTCACACGGACACACACAAACACACACATACACAGAGGCACGCCCTAACACTAATCAGTCTAGAAACCCCTTGTCTATCATTGTTGGGTACTAACTCGTTACAAGTATCTAAGTTACTGAAAAATATCAGTTATTGTATCTTTTGCAGTAACTTAGTTACTTTAAAAAAAGTAACTGTAACATAACTTAATTTCTATTTTTGCAGTTACTTATAACTTTAATTTTATGGTTAATTTTAATTTACTTTGTAATTTAAGTTACTTTTTCTAGTAACTATAACTAGTTACTGTTTTAAAAACGAACTGTAACTGTAACTAGATACTTTTTATTGCAAAGTAAAGTAACTGTATCTAGATACTTTTAATAGAGTAACTTACCCAACACTGATGTCTATCTACTTACATCATAAAATTCAAAGTTGGAAGTTATTTATATGTGGCATTATTTCTCAACTACCCCAGCACAAAAATCGATTGGGATCATACTTGAGCAAATCTTATTGGATAGCAGTTTGTGGGTGACCAATTTTGGCGTTTGAACACATATTTATCGAGGGGAGGCGTTCAAATTTTTGGGTTTTGTGCGGATGCCATCTTGTTCAATGATTTATAGTTGCTTGAATATAAACAAAAATTTTACTTACTACAATTCCGATAGTAACTTCTGGCATGTGGGTTGACTTCGGACAGCCCTAAATTTATCATTTAAATTACTGAGGTTGGTTTTAACTAGGATCTGGAACCAGCTAAGTCTTAAACTGATTCGATATTCTAGATTAAACCGTTTTGAGTAATTTCAAATATCAATTTAGAGCTGTCCGAAATTACCTCACATGTTCGAAGTTGTCCCGTTTGACGGTACTTGACTTTCTTTCCTTATCTAGAGATGCCGAAAGGAGGCTTCTGCTGACACGTGTCCGTTGCACTGGCTCGCCGTGTGAGAAAATTTTCTTGCACTCTGTGAGAACTTCGCACACTGCGAGCATGGGCATCGGACCCGTGTTCATGAAAGCTTCCCTTCGGTGCCTCTAAATGGAACGCGAAAGAGACTTTTCCATGGAGGCATTGCAAAAAAAAAGGTTTTCGCATTGGTGCCTGTCTGTAAGTCTGTTACCAAACAATTGTCGAAAGAATTATCGACCACATTGCGCTTTTGTATTCACTTCGAGTGTCTTAAAAAACAGATCAAGCTCGTTAGTCAGCTATATCCGACGAAAATTTAAAAAGTTCAAGAATTTAAAAAGTTTTGAAAAATAGTTTTCAAGAAATACAGAAATTCTAATAAAGGTTTTTGGTAATTCTCATAAAGGCTTATAAATTATCTTAATAACATTTTTCAATTCGTCTAAAATTTAAAAAGTTAGAGCTTTTTCAATATTTTAAAAAACATGTTTTTCAAGAAACTAGTAAAAGTCAGCGCGCGCTACGTGCTCGACAAGCTTTTCTGTAGGTATCTTTTAGTGTAATACGATAACAATATTTATTACAATAATATGTATTTTAAAAATTAGTATCAGTCCATATTAGATCGTCTAGAACCGATTGTTACGACCTATTAAAAAAAATTGATACTTAGTGGGCATGACTGTGAATCGTTCATAATATTTAATTGGCGTTGGGGTATATTGCTTCAGATCTATTTAGTTTATTAACAAAAACATTAAAAGATAATCAAACGTCATTGCGAAAGCTTTTAGAACCTGTTTTTAAAAAAATCGGAGTAAATTCGACTGTTTTTGTCCCTGAATTTTAATTTTAAAAAATGACACTGTCACAGGGTCTTCAAAGATATAATTTAAGTGATATAAAATATATAATTTAAGTCTATAATTATTTAGCACACTTGAATCTTTGATTTTTCTTTAAGGAAAGTTGTTTTAAACGTAAAATAATATTATTTCTGCATTAAAATTTCATGTTAAAAAAAATGTTCAAATTTCGTCATAATTGAAGTCTTTTTAAAAGAAAGTGTATTTAGTTAAAAAAACTTGAGACTTGCCAAATAGCAAGAGTTTTGAATACATTTTTCGATAGTAAAATCCTTATTTGTTATTTTGTTTCTGAAATAGGAACATTTGCATTTTAAACGAGAATACTTCTAATTTTAGGAGCAAATAAATTAGTCCTAGATTTGCACACTAAGAAAGTATGCTGGCCGCGATCATAATTTTCACGAAAATGTAAGTTTAAAAATTGTATTTATAACCCCGATTTTGAAAATATAGTTGAAGTTAAAGTTATAGCTTTTGACGTTCGAAGCAATCTATTTAAATTTTTTAAATTATGCTAAAGTTTTTGTCTTCCTGCTAAAATATTATGATCCATAATTCGGAATGTTCTGAACATCGGTGTGAATGTTATATTAATATATTATTGTTAATTATCAATGTATGGTAAATAATATTTTAGCAGTAAGAAAAAAACTTTGGCATAATTTTTAAAAATTTTAAATGATCGATTGGAAAATCGAAAGCTATCTTTAACTTACTTAGTCGCAACTATTCTTTCGCTGCAATGTCAAAATCAGGATTATAAGAACTTATTTTTTCGTGAAAAATATAATCAGAACCAACTTCACTTAAGGTTTTCGGAGAAAGTAAATTTTGGCAAATTTAGTTACTCCTAAAAGTAGCAATTTTTCTTTTTCCTCTGGAGATGATATTCACAGCTGAAAATACCGAAAACCTCAAAAAAGGCTGATTTTTAAAGATCAAATATTCCTATTTGAGAACCCAAATACCATTAAGAAGTTTATTCAAAATACTTGCTATTCGGTAAGTCTAAAGTTTTTTAAACAAATTCTCTTTCCTTTAATAAGACTTCAAACATGACCAAATTTTGAATCGAACATAAAGTAGTAATACCGTTTTTACATAACTATTATTTTACATTAAAAACAATTTTCCTTGCAGAAAAATCAAAGACTCGAGGGTACTGAATTATCATAGACCACTTAAATTAAATCACGCACAATAATGGGGTAAAATTTTCCTAGTGTGCCCACCTAAAATTTTGTTTTCGCCTGCCTTATTGAAACTCTACCAGATTGTAGTGCTAGTGGACCTCTTTGAATTCTGCAAAGGGGCTGTACCCTTTAACGGGTTGTCAAGATACAGGGGTTCGGATTTTCCACGATTCAGACTAACCGCTAATTTTGAATTGTACATAACTCCTGATTCAGTTGTCCAATTTTACTTTTTATTGGGATTTTGGGAAGGTATTTTAACGATGATTATAATAAAATTAATCATTTTACAACGAGAAAATTATTTCACCTCGATTTTTTATTCTAAAAAACATTTTAAAATTTTTCTCAAAATGCGGCAATCTTGATTTTTTAAAAGTAAGCTAGAAAAAGCTTGATTTTGTCTCTTCAAAATCTTACAAAGACGAAAATGGGTTGGAAAGTATTGGTAAAGTTGTAGAAGGTCATAATAGCGCGAGTGCTCCGCGCCAACTAGCAGCAGTACTACCTGGCGTGCTGTATGTCTCAAGTGGTTCTAATATTTGATAAAAATAATATTTCTGTTTACGCATAACGAAAATTTTATTTTCTTCTTACCTTTTGATAGTTGGAGAATAATATAGATATCTGCTAAATAAAATTTTTTAAACAGTTTCATTGTAGGAAAACAATAGTTAATAATAAAATGATAAACGATTCTGGTGGGTGATTCTTCTCGCCTCTCACATTTCTAGGTGCTTTTTAATGTCAGTCTCCTTGCCTTTCACATTTTGGGGTGCTTTTTTATGTGAGTCGCCTTGCCTCTCACATTTTGGGGTTCTTTTCGGTGTGAGTCACCTTGCCTCTTACAGTGGTACTTAAGGTATTATGCGTACGAAAAAACATGTCTAATGAAAACATATTTAATTATATGCTTTCAAGAATTGCAATCTTATTATTGATGATATTGTTGAAAAGAGAAAGCATTGTGTTTCATAAAAAATTAAAACGTACAAAAATTATTTATTTAAAAATTTTATTTTTGACCGTAATTTTTTTCTTCTCGCATCTTACCGAATTTTTTACAATAAGTCGATTTTAATGAATAAAAGCTTATTCTTTCGAGAGCAATATTCTCTACAACTTGATCTCATCCAATTTTAAAAAATAAATTTTTTAATGGATGAAATGATCAAAAAATTGTTTTTCCAACAAAAAATTTTATAAACAAATAACTATTCTTGATCCTAAATTATTGATATTTAAAAATTGAATAAGGTAAAGTTGTATAAAATCTTTTTCTCGAGAAAATAAGCTATTATTCATTTATATTGTGTTATTTTTAAAAATTTGATAAGAAGCGATAGGAAAAAAAGTTCGGTCTAAAATAAAATTTTGTAAATAAATAATTTTTGTAGATATCAATTTTTTCCATTAAAAGTAATCCTTCTTCTTTTAAAAAATACCATTACCAATAATATTACAATTCTTAAAAGTATAATTAATCCTATTTTTCCGAGGTATGTTCTTTCGTGCCCATAATACCTTAAAAGAATGATTTTTTTATTGGATTTCACGTTCTTTTTGCTCTTTTGTTCGCGATCTTTCTCTTCTTGAAAATGACATGACGTCGACTTAACGAATACTTTTTTAAAATCAGAGTCGATTTCGGAGAGGGTACAAAAGAATGATGTTTTTGTGTACCTAGCACTGTTTTTGCAGAAATGAATCGAGGCTTAAGGTTTTCAGCAGAAGAGGCATGATTTTATTTCGAAATGAAGAAGACTGCTGTATTAGGCTAAAAAGCGCTCACAAATGATAAACGCAAGGGGACTCACATCAAAAAGCACCCAAAAGTGTGAGTGGAAAGGAGACTCACATCAGAAAGCACCTCAAAATGTAAGAGGCGAGAGAAATCATACACTAGAATCATTTATCATTTAATTATTAACTATCGTTTCCCTACAATGAAAACGTTTTGAAAATTTCATTAAGAAGATATCTACAGTCTGTTCTACAAGAAAGGTTCCTCGTTTTTTCGAAAACTATTGAAGATTCTTTTCTTCTTTTTTGCATGAAAGTACATTCAAAGGATTACGGCGGAAGTACCTAATATATCGCACAATCCCCATCATTATCCAGAATGACCTGGCACCTTTTTGGCATGCTTTGAACACACGTTTTGCTGCAAGCTTTCTCTTCAAAGCACTCCAGAAATTTTCAATTGGATTGTCATCTGGAGACTGTGAAGTCCAGGCCGCAATCGTAATGCCATTTTCTGCTTTCCCGGCTGTGCAGAGACGGCTGCGATGTTTGACGTCGTTGTCCTCTTGTAAGATCCAATTCTCATTTTCGGCTCCAAAAATCAGAAGACCGCGTTTGTAAATGCTGAGCATTTTCTAAACATTAAGGTTCTCGGTGAAGAGTTCTAAATACCAAAAACCGCGCTCAGAGATGTCCATGCCTTCCGTTTTTCCTTATGAGTCTCCAAGAGCAGAGTTTTCTGCCTCATGCTCCGGTACTGCACCTTCGTCTCAGCTAAACGCTGCCTAATGGTGTTTATGCTGACGTCAATTCCCCTTCTAGCTAGCAGAACCTTTGCTTGGCGTAACCGTAGAGTGGAACAGGTGTACGATCGTCTTATCCTGCTAGCTCGTTGTTGCTGGAGATGTGCCTATATCGGGAAGATCATCGACTGTTTTAGTGACTTTAAACCATTCAACCTACCTCTTCACGAACGTCTTCTACTTTTTAATTAATTTATCAACCGCGATATAGGTCATGTGTGGACCTAGTATTAAAAAAAATTGATAACGCCGCATCTTGAGAAAAACTCAAAAGGTTTTTAAAAAAGAAAAATCAAGGTAAATAATTTTTGTATCGCGGAATAATTATTTTTAATGTCAACCTTGTTAAAAGACCTTGCCAAAACCCCATAAACAAACTGTGAATTGGATTTCGGGTGCTTTCCCGTAATGTATATTTTTTGGTGCTCATATCATAGGCACTTTTCTTCCGTCGTTAGGATGGAATGGCAACTAGATAATTTGCTTCCCGATTAACTAGTTTAATAATTAGGACAAAGATTTTTTTATTTTTATGGTCGTACATTGAAAGCGTAAAATTGTGAAAATTGTTTTGATAGAATTGAAAATTTTCAATTTCTTATAAATAAAAATAAATAAAACTAAAAATTTATAAAAATATTACATATGAACAAAATTTTCTCAATCTTCAATAAACTGTATTAATATTATAGCCCTTATGTCAAAACACATCTTAACATATTTCAAAACAAAGTACTAGGTGCAATTCACTTTTAGCTAAAAAATTAACTAATAGCTATATTCATACGATTTATTCACCAATGACCGTGAAGATAAAAAGGCAACAATGAATCGTGATTTTTGAGATCTTTGTCATATGGTGCTTAATATCTGAAGCTGCCCACTCCGAAAAAAAAGTTGTCTGATCGAGCTGAAAATTAGGCCAATTGTATTTCTATTGTATGGTACCTCTCACACAAAAAATTAATTCATTTCGACAAATATTTGTTAAAGTGGAGGTGGTACAATTTTTAGACTTTTGATGCAAAGCCTTATTTTTAAATATTCGTAACTTTTTCCTGATGCATAAAACAAAATTTCACCCGTATTATTTTCGATAGCTTTTTTTACAAATTTTTATATGGTCATAACCATTTTTGGAAAAAATTAAAATTTCACCTTTATACCAGATGCCACGATGGTGCGGCAGGCGCGCGGTCTCTGCTAGTGCGCTCACGCTGGGGAACTTTGTGGAACGCTTTTGTGCCAATTTTTGAAGTTAAATAATATTATATGCTGCTAGAATAACTGCTTTCTACATTTTCAGGACTGAGACTGTCATTGTTGAAGTACTATGTCTGCATTACAGTCAGTGTAAGATTAAACGGGAATATGCTTTAAAAATTAAATCTATTGACTTTGAATCTATTGAGTGTATATTAAAGTGATGTTACTGTTTATCCCGGTGATTACTTTGCGTTTATTCTTTTCGTTTTGTTCTGGCTGACTTCTTGAAGTTGCAATTAGTTGTCGTCTTTGCGTGAATCTTTGTCTTTCTGTTAGATTTTTTGGCAATAGTAGCAACAGTTATTTTCTTTACGGGCCTCTTTTGCGGTTTCTGTTTTTTGTCATTCGAGAAGATGTCGTACTTCTCAGAAGATAAAAACTTCTTGAATTGAATTTTTCCATCTTGAATAGGAATCAAAGCGTGATAGTTTATGGTATCGTGACAGCTTTGTCAAATCTTGCTTTCAGTCACTCGTTGACTAATGTCTGATTTTCTTTGTTACTCAAACAAATTTCGGTTTTCTTACAGTGCTCTTTGCCCATTAGAACAAAGCTTGGGGAGTTGGTATGTGATGTTTCAAAGAAAATTGTAAGCTTTAACGTGCTGCTTTTCGCTTTATATTCGCTCCTTTGCTATCACATGCACCCTTACCATGAGATGTACCATGGAAGTGCCATTCTTCTGGGATACCGAAATCTTCTTTATGAGCTTAGAGATTAGCAAAACTACTTTTATTCTTAAAATGTTGCCCTACACCATCAGTCAAATAGAAGATTTTCTTTGGCCTAAAATGTGTTTACAAGTAATCTACTATTGTATTCTAATACTCGTGAACAGCCACCGTGTCATGAGCTAAGTTATCGGATATGATTGCGATACTTATGTGCTGGATCTTCTTTATAATGAATCATCACAGTGAACATCTTCTTTATAATAAATCATCACAGTGAATATTGTAGCTTGGTTGTTATTCCAGTGGAATGACTGCGCTGCAATCTGAATTATGAAGGCGTAATTCTCAGCGAAATCAAAGCAAGTCAAAAATTCACCAGGCAATAAATTTTCCTTCAGGTTTTTGAAAAACGATGATTGCTCATTTTAAATAAACTAATGATTTTTTAATTTAAACAACTGTTCACAGAAATCATCTAAGAATTCATCAGCATCCATCACCAGAGTCTTGAGAGCACATCTGTCGATTTGTAACCAAATTTCAAATCTCACTTCATTAATGCTATGCTCATCAAAAGCTTTTGTCATGTTTTCTTTCACAGTTGCAGTACCTGGACAGTTTTAACTCTCTTCTAAATGACAGGAACTTGAAGTCAGGAACAATAGCATCTAGACAGTCGTGATAATTTTTCAACATCATGTCAGTATAAATGTTGAATATTTATCTCATTTAACATCAACTTGACATTCTCATGATGCATGCAAACACACACATTATGAGTGCCACTGCTTCCTGCTAGAACATAATAACGAAGTCTGAGTTTTGTGAGTTTAGAAATACTGATAGTCAGGCCTTCGTATTCTGATGTATATTAAGCATATAATTCGTTGAGATTACATAGTATTAACTTTTTCTGGGCATGTGAACGAATTCCATCATCATTCTTGACCGACACAAAGTCTTTCATTTCGGGCAACATTCGATTTATGCCATCGCGTTCATAGAATTCTTTCACAAGAGTTTCAGTATCAGGATTCAATGTTCTTCCTGTTTTTGTATTCGCAACTGTAAGAATTCCGTGCTCTGAAACTAATTTCTTAACACTTTTTCCTTTTCACGCTGATGTATTGAACAATTTCATCAGTTTTCTGAGTCCCCAAGATTTTGGTGGAAAGGAGAGAAGTTGCAATTTTTATTGACCATCTTTAGAGGCATTGGATTTTTCGATAATTTGATCAAGTACTTCAACTCTTGATTTATGATACTTGTTCTCACACTACATCTTGGTGTCTAAGATATCTAAATCACTTTCGTTGTCATATAGATGATCTTCATCATCTTCAGAAATCATTTCATAATCCTCAGTATCTAACTTATCTCTAACAGAAGGCTCTGAAATATTGCTAGAGTTCAAAGAGGATATTCCCGTTGTGTTGATGAGTTGGATTTTACATGAACTGCAAACTTGAGATCCTTCTGGTAGAGTCGGTAATTTCAAATGCAAGTCGTGTGAAACACGACGAAGTTTAAGATTAGTTCTTTTATGCCACTCTTTTCGAAAAGGATAAGTGCATATATTCTTCCAAATTTTGATCAATTTTTCAGAGGGCATTGTGAAAAAAGTACTTTTTTGAAATTGAAAAAGATATTTTCAGATAGAATGGTCAAAGCCGGAATAATTCCAGAAATACAATTCTAAGAATAATAGACGAAGGAGAATAAGAATGAGAAAATAAAGAATAAAATAAATTCCCGTAAAAACCTGCTTTAAAGAATTCGATTTTAGATAAAATCTGCCAGTAAAATACGGACATTACATTTCTGGTTCTTATTCTATTAAAAATTATCTTCTCTTGTGAGAATGACAGCCATCTAGTGGCAGAAAGAGAAAGTGCAAAATGTGCGGTTTAATTCAAAAGTTGAATGTTCTTACTTTTGAAACTTTGTGATACTTCAAAGAAAAGAAATTAAAGTTTTACTAACAGCGTGTATAAATATAATTAAGATGTTCCACAAACTTCTCCGGCGTGAGTGCACTACCTCACAGTGGGGCGAAATGAAAAAACGATGTTCAAAATAACCTGTAGGTCCCAATTCTTAATCGATTTTCAATTATTTTTTTTTTTTAAATTCAACTATGAATTCTTAAGAAAACTGTCCAGGCCGATTTTTAAATTTTTGTTTGTTTAAATTTTTATAAAGCTGCAAATAGCGAAAAAAATGTTCATTTTTTCAATTTTTTTTTTTAATTCTCTGTGAAAATTTTTCTTAGTGGCGTTAGGCCTCAGGTTTGATGCAAAAGG
>JBAGKK010000018.1:355-20295 GCA_037177015.1 Euceroptres primus
TCTCACAAAATTATTTATCTCGGAGATGATCCCGTGACGGAGATCTCGAGATATCGCAAGTAGATACAAGCCACTCCTGGCCGTCACAACAAACCCCCACCACTCTCCCTATGAGTCATGGCGCGCACAGCGCTCTGGCCCCGCCACACCGCACTGTGGCGTCACCCCCTGGCCCATATGGCCTGCTCTCCCCACCACTGGCCCATGTTCGGTCTCCCGACCATGTGGTCCTAAGTCCCGAAACCATCAAGTAGCAGCGGTGCTGCATGTCCCCAGGGGCCTATCGCGGTCGGTAATTATGCATTGTCCTCCGGTCGGTAACATTTTTAATTACCCTAAGGAGGTAATATGCTAAAGTAAAAACACGACTTTTTTTGTAAGAAAACCCCCTATATTATAGAAACATCATGCGTATTGTCTTTTTCAATACCTTTAGCTATCGGTGAATGGGTATCCAAAATCCTGATTTATTGCTCGGGGCGAATCCTATTGGAATGTAAACTGCTGTACGTATCTCTTAATTGCAACTATGCAAAAAATTGGGGCTATGGTGGGGAAAAAGATGGTTACCTGTGAGACGTCTTCGCGGCATCTCATCAGTATGGTGGTGACACTTAAAGTAAAAAAGAAGTGATCAAAGTGAAAAGAAAAAACAAGCGAAAGTGAAAGCGGAATAGTGGAAATTTTAAAAAGTGGTATGTATAGCAGTGTAAAGCTGAAGCTAGTACCCGTTTTTTATTCATTGTAAAAAAATTTATATCTGTATCTTTTACTTTTATTTGTAGACTGTTAACATCGTTGACGGCAAGTTTACCTGCTGATCAAGAAAGCGGTACGTATAACAGCGTTAAGCTAGTATACGTTTTAATCTGATTTTAAAAGAAAAATGTATTGTATATTTTTTACCTTTTACCCCTATTTCTAGACCGAGCATAACAGCAGCGTCAGCACCGGTACCTACCGAACGTTGATTGCACTTACTGTTGGAGCGGTAAGCGTGATAATTTTAAGACTATACGTTTATTTAAAATGATTTATTTAAAACATTATTACATTTTAAAACAGATATCGACCAAAAAGAAATGGCCCCACGCGAGGCTGCTGGCCGGGATGAGGAGACGCTCGGCGGTGATCGGGGCACGCCAGAGCCGCGGCCCGACGCCAATTTTTTCGAGGCGTTGCACGGTGGGCTGTGCCTCTACGGGTACATATATACGTATCAGTGGGAGGAATTATGTACCGGGTACGTGCTCGACCTACCGGAGGACGAGCAGACGCTGTACACCCGCCACAGTATCCACTACCTCTTGCTGGATACAACAGCCGAATTTAACGTGGGGCGGTGTACGCGCTGCTCACAGAGTGTCTTTCGCGAGCACGCACCCGCGGAGTGCCCAGGGTGTCTCATGTTTTATACGTACAATAGAGACACCCTGGTGCACGATGCCTACGCCGAAGTCATAATTTTGTAAAAATAGGTAGCCGTAGTATTTGCTTATATATATATTCGCTTTTTTACTTTTTTACATATATACACTATACTATACACTATACTTATTATTAATTACTTATATCTATATTATCACTATTATTATTAATTACTTACAACTATACTATCGCTATTATTAATTACCTACATATATAATATCACTACTGTTACTCATTACTTATATCTACATTATCACTATTATTATTTACATATATATATATATTATCGCTATTAGTCCTATTTTTTTTTAAATATACTTTAATTTAATTACTTGGTATACTACATCTATTACTACACTAATAAAAAAAAATGTAAACGGACCTTAACACATGTAACCTGATTTACATCGCGAATATTGTACCCTACCACCACCACCACCACCGTAGATCTTATTATCCTGCGCATATCGGTGATCCGCCAAACGCTTCTTACGCACAAAAGCCTCGTAGTATTCTCGGGCAATTCTGTCGTTTTTGCGCAAATCGGCACTAAACACGTTCTGGAAGGCGTGCATCCCGAAGCCGGAGGAGAGGTAGTGTAAAAACATCATGCAGAACTGGCCACACACCGTTGACGTTTCGCTCTGAAGCTGCTGCGTATTCCATCGGAAAGATCGACAGTTCCGTCGGAGTCTTGATTCATGGTGATGATTCAGCGGTGGTAATCCGTAGCTGTCAAAGTAGTAACCGTCTCCGGCAGCGTCCACGTACATGGCAATCCAATGTGCTCCTGGTTTTGTATGATCATCAGTGTTGGCGATAATGGCAGCGGGTTTCGACCAGTTTCGGGGTATTCTATCAGCAGCGTAGACACCCGTCGTATGCTCTGATATGCCGCGAAGGCCGAGATAAAGGTCTAGCGTGTTCATATATGCGGTCCGTTATTCCGAAGCCAAAATTCAAGGCGTAAGGCGTTGTTCAATGCGCAGGTAAACGAGCCGCGTGTTTCCTTACAGGCGTGAACGATGCACTCGTAATGGTCACGATTCGGTGGGAAGTCTTCGTATGGTGAGTTATTGGGGGTTTCATCCAAATTTATAACCTCCCTTGCCATAACGGTCTGCAGAAAAAGTACGCTCTCAGGGCCCCGTGTGTATATGTTCCGCGAAATACCGGCTATATTTCGGAGATGGGCGTATAACTGTTTGTACGTTACGCCGCCGTCGAACCACTCTAGACCGTGCTGATAGCGGGTCATGGTGTTGTTCTCGCTTCTGATCGCGGGTGGGAGCTCGTTGAAATCACAAGGTGGCGAAACGATCCAGTGGCCTATGTATCTTCTTTCCACAGCCACAACACCAATTTCCTTCGGAGCCAGGCGCCCCTCGGAGTCTTTGAAATATTCGATCTCGATGACGAAATCCATCGCTACGGTGTTAACTCGAAGGCGTTCAACGAGAAACTAAAGACAATGCTAACGATCACAGGCGATACCGAGTGCACAAGAGATGATGACGCATACCCTAAACTGTTGACCAACGTATTTCCTTCGATTGTTTATCCCCCGTAATCTACGACGATCTGCCGCGAGGCGTCGATCTCCAGAACGTTATCGTACTCTGCGTAGACGATACAGTTCACGGTAGTGGCCAAAGGTTCGTCGAAACGTACCTCGATTCGAACACTACCGTGTTTAATTAGGTTCCAATGGGTGTTGCTATTTGCCGAGAGATCCGGTGTGAGATCGAAAACGAACAGGCAGTAGCCGTCTGCGTAAGCGTTCCTAGATATCGAATTACCCTCATTGAGGAAGTGTATACCTGTGCCACTGAAGAGGGTGTGATACGCGTCCACGTAAAGACCGGCTTTGCCGAAATCGGTCTGCAGCGCTTTCGAGGGTACTTGAACACCGTCGACGTACAGTGATAAGAAATTAATACAATAGTTTTTAAAATTGAACGGGTTGAGTTGATAGTTACCGTTGAAGGCCTTATTATCGACGAAACCCATTATAATCCGCTTAGGTAATTGACCGAGAATGACGTTATCCATCGTACCGCCGTGCAAGCCGGCATGCATCGTCAATGCCTTGACCTCCACACGTGTAAGCGGATACTTTGCCGTTGTCTTAGACAGCATTTTAGAATGCGCTAGTAGAACACCGGGGCTTATTTTGGCGCGTCTAACGAGGAGCGTGGCCTCCGTTATATGTAAAGAACACTCGCTCTTGGGGTCCATGAGGGAGAAACCGTCTCTCGTGCGTACGAGGCGTAAACGGAGCTCAACGCCGTTTAATAAAAATTTTTCTTGGTTAAATACATCACAGTGCAAATGACCGATCAAATCGACCGTCCTGTCTTTACCGACGAACGCCTGCCTATTCGCGAGACCCATATTCTTGCCCGCTGTATCGTCCATATGACCGGGTGTGTCGTCGTACCAGAGCACGCTCGAGAGGTGTGACCCCTTAGCGGCGGGCCCGTAATTTAATAGTGTCTCTATATAAGCCCTGTAAGCGTACGCGTTATTAGGGGGTGATACGAGTTTCTGATTAAGAAATACGTCCACCTGGTTGAACAGAGAGTGTAGCAGATTGTTAACAGGGGCTGCTTTGCTCAGAGCGTCAGGAGCTAACGCATCCTTGGATCGTAGCTGCACGCGTAAACTCAGCATGGTGTGGGCTAGATCGAGGTATTCGTCACCGTTACCCGGCACTACAAACTCGATGGGCGAGTCATCGGTCAGCGATGAGATGGGTTTATAGTGTACCCACTGGGCGCTCTCTATAGTGGTCTGTGTCGGTGGTAGTGTAAAGAGTTCGAGCTCCGATTTCATACACTCGCAGGAGTGCGCGTGTAGAAAGGCCATGATAAAGATAGCGTTCAGGAGAAGATATCCAACACACTCCGCTTTACTTTCTTACTAGCGCCCCTACGACGATTTTTGGGTTTTTTAGTTTTTGACTTTGTTTTTTTACTACTTTTTTTTCGACGCGGAGCAACCTTCTTTCTCGTACGCTTCTTACGCTTGTTAGCAGCTCTTGAGGCGGTGCTCCTTCCAGCGACACCGGTGATAGAGTGGCCACAGCGTGATCGTTTTACAGCTTTATAACCCGATCCTTTCATGAGCTCCTCAATTTTCGCCTCAGCCTTGCGTTTAAGATTCATACCCGATTCGGTGGCCCTGGAGTGAAACGCCTGTTTCAGCGGAGCGCCGCGCTCACTGACGTCTGTCAAGATATTCATGCCCGCGCGCACCGCCTCCTTTCCGACGGCTCGGGCTCCTCTCGATAGCAAAGGTAACACACGCCGAAACAGACCACCGAGAAAGCTACCGATACCATGTCCTCGCTGATAAGGCGACCCCGCGAATACCCGAAATTTCGTGGAATATCCACTGCCTATCTGCGAATCGTAGTAATCGGTGTAATGAGCCATCACTCTAACCGTTTAAAGTGTAGTGTTACGGAGAGCGTCCCTGATTCGAATGGTATAGGTTCGCCCAGGTGGTCTCTTATATCGATGTCGATCGTTTGAAAAGTCGTGCGGAGCAACGGTATGTACTTTAACGGCGAAAACGAGAGCACTTTCATGGCTGCGTACGCGTATTTGTTATCCGTTTGCAGAGGAACCACACGAAGCAAGGGTGTTTGGACGTCTCCGGTGATATACGGCTCGCAGACATCAGTGTAAACAAAAAGCATCTTAGGTAGGGCGTTGATCAGGCTAATCGGCTGATCAGCCATCACAACGGGCTTTGCTTTCGATACCACGACCGATTTGGGAAAGCCTAGGATGCGCGCCAGAGATCGGCAGAGTCTCAGTTCGTGTGGGTCGTCTAGATCGTTATCCGTAGAGACGAACGATACGCTCGCGTAACCGCCTCTA
Organism: Euceroptres primus; assembly: GCA_037177015.1. Taxonomy (NCBI): domain Eukaryota; kingdom Metazoa; phylum Arthropoda; class Insecta; order Hymenoptera; family Figitidae; genus Euceroptres; species Euceroptres primus. The sequence continues at coordinate 5,671 of JBAGKK010000018.1, forward strand.
CAGAGCTCTAATTTCAGACGGCCCTTCATAGCCCTGGTATCGTTTATTTCGTCAACAAGCGTCTTTACGTCATCGTAAACACCGTGTGCTACGTTAGAACCCGTCATCATAAGCCCCACTACCGGTTCCTTATGGTTCTTCCGCGGTTTGGTGCGGGTGGTGACCACGCCCACGTGATCCCAGTCTTTTAGCGCAGCGGGCACGTGAAGAAAGGTCATAGGGATTTGTATTTCGACCAGCGCAACAGCCCATGTCCCGTGTAAATCGATCTGATGCGGTAGATGCGTGGTAAAACTGGTAGTTTTATTTTCGGGATAGTACGACATACTGCTGTTACTGGGCAGAATGAGATAAAATTGGTCCTTCATTGCTCTTTAAGCGGGCGGCCGGTATCCACGAATTAAATTTCTCGGGGTAACCAACCCAGCTGACCAGTACTTTTTGGGCTTTCCCACGACCGCTTCGTTTTATCACACGATCGACGAGAAACGTGTCCTTTGCGAGGTCCTTGCGGACTCGAACGAGCTCCTCCTCGTAAAAAATACCGTCAATCTCCTCGCCGGCGAGATCTTCTAAGATGTAGACGGGTGGTTCCCTCGTTGTACCTAGGCGTGCGATTCTAAAAATCTCTCGAGTCCACCCACCCACGTAACCTTTCGCAAAAGGGTTCCTAGCGCTACTGATGCGTACCAGGTCGCCGACACTGTATTTAGGGACCCGCGACCTCGCTGATACGTACCGCCTAGATAGGTTCATACGAGCCTTAGCGGCATTATACAGGGTTACGTCAACAGGGCGCATTCTTATCGCGGAGTGGCGTGTCCTGTTGTACGAGTCTACGAGATTCTGAAGAATATCTATGTAGCGCCGCGTGTTTCTATGTGTAAAGTAGCGCCACATACGCTCCTTCAGAGTACGATTGTAGCGCTCGACGATAGCTGCCTTTACGTCGGGGCTGCGCGCTAAACGGAATCCTATACCGAACTCTTCGAGCAGACGCTGCAGTACACCGTTGGTAAACTCTTTACCTTTGTCTGTCTGTAGGTACACGGGTATCCTATTCTTACTACGTGTCAAAACCCTCCGGAATGCCGCTGCTACCGTCGCACCGGTCTTATCACGTAAAGGCTCGACCCAAGCGTATTTGCTGAGTACATCGATTATTACAAGTATATACGTGTAACCATCGTTGTACTCCTTCAACGAGCGAAGGTCCACAAGATCGGCCTCCCAAACGTCGTCGATATTGCTGACGGTGTAAGAGCGTCGCTGAAACGTACGTCGTACGGGTTTATGCAACGTATACGCGTCCTGCGCCTCTAACCAGCGTACGACGGAATCTCGTTTTACCCTGCCTCTAGCCGCTCGCTCTAGGTTACCGATACCGGCGTACGAAGACGGTTCTGCTGCTGTGTAATAAAGACGCCCCAGAAGCCTGGCATCACCCGTTTTCTTCTTCTGTTTCATTCCAGCCTTAACCATTCTACTCTTTTCTTTTTCGCGGTATCGTTGGTTGTACTGGCTGATGCGGACAGCGTATATTTTTTCCCCGAGATCTCTTCTTCCCCGGAATCTCTAAACACTTCCTGAAACGCCTCGCCAAATTCCTCCTCCGTAGACGAGCTCTGCGTTGTCTCGATAGGGGTTGGTGCGTTTGTTACACGCCGCGGTGTCTGATTACTGAGAGACACCGTGTTGCTCGCCTCCCTCCATAGACGCTGATTACCGATAAATTCGCGCGGAATACCTGCAGTACGGAGGAACCGTGCAAACTGCCGGCTCCCAGCCGGTCTCGCCGTTTTTCTCTCACGCATGGCGTCGTTGATTAAATCCACGATGTTGGCGTCCTGTACGACGGCTCCACCGATGCGCGTAACACCCTGCTTACTCCACGAAATGTGTGGCGAGCCAGTGTTACGCAGCCTGCCTAGTAAGAGCCGCGCCTTAGTCCTGTACTTTTGAGGTACACTGGCAATGATGTCGTCGTCGTCAGCATCGGCGGTCGGGCTCCGGGCGTTATCCTCCGCAGGATTGTTATCTTTTTTCTTGTTATCGCTATCGGCGCGCCTATCCTCGTCGACGTTATTACGCAGGTCCTCGATAAAGTGTAGATAACGCTGCAGCACCTGGTTGTACATCTTCCACTTTTCGCGCTCGTCAATGAAATTCGGCGAGTGTAGGATCTCCTTCATCGACGCGTCTAATCTGCTTAAGGGGGTCCCAGGGGTTTGTACGGTATTAACTGTGTCAAAGCCCTCCTGACCGTGCTGGTGCGTATGAGGCGCTGCACGGCGGTACTGTTGGTGCACGGTATTCACGCTCTCATGAGGGATGAGAACCATCTTTTTCGCATGCTCCATTTCGCTCTCTCTTTCTCGCTCTGCGCGGCGTATACCCTATCCGCCTCCCCCTATGAGTTTCGATATGACGGTGCCCAGTATGGGTGCTAGCAGAAGAGGTAAAAAGCCACCGCTCTGAACGATAAGACGTTTTCTAGTTTTGACGGCCGACCCTGGTCTGGATAATCGTCTCAACACCGATGCGTGTTTTCGTAAGCGACGTTTCTGCGTCGGTTTGAGAGGCACGTTGCCGCGAAGGATATTCAGAGCGCATTCGCATATACAGTTGACGAGGCGTGGGTCGGCCGCTCGTAACAAGGCGCTGCGTTGTTTGCTGTCCAGGTGGCAAATAGCCTTTAACACTGTGGCGTGCTTCCGCCCTATAGAGCAGCGTGCGCTGGATACCATTACAACTGAATGACTGGTACGTCTCGATCGGTGTACCCACCCTTTATACCCTTTCGCGGTACGTACACGTAGTGGAACGGGTCCGAAGGAAACACGCACGTGCGAAAGCGGCAGTTATCGGGCGTCGATTGCTTCAAATCGAGTAGTAAATAGCCGTGCGGTTCGGCGGTGGCATCGCGGTAGACTTCCTGTACGAAGCGCGGATTTTCAGGAAACACCTGTCTCGCCAGATGCTGTATCTGCGCTCTGTCGCGCGGATTTTTAAACACAACGATGTAGTTGGCGTTCAACGAGATATCGCGCTGCCCGGGCCCCTGATGAAAGAGATTCTGCGTAATGAAGATAACGCTGATGTTCTTATGATGGCTGCCTTTGGTAAAAAGGTCGACCACCGTGTTATTGGACGATTCCCTCATGAGATCGTCGATGATGACGAGTTTCGGGCGTGGGTCGTTGCCGTAATCGGTGTTTTGCGGCAGTCCCTCGTGAAACTCTATAGCGCTCCCGTACTCCCTGTACCCCTCCTGCCACTCTGCATAGTGAAAGAGAACGCGCGCGAATCGCGCGTCACTCATGTCCTCGATGAACCGTAGGAATTTCTTTACGAAAAACGTCTTCCCGCAGCCCGTTGGCCCACAGACCATCGACGTCCACGGATGCTTCCACCGCGTGTCCATTATGCCAAATGCGGCTATTTGACGGTGTTCTGTACGAATATACGGTTAAAGAGTCTACTGGATTTTACACACTCCCCCCTTCCATCGCGGGGCCTGGCCGCGGCGGGCGCGCGACACGCGTGAGGCTCGTAACGTCGCGCGCGCTTGCTAGCTCTTATCGGTGACGCTGCTAGCCCCCTCGTCCGGGTGAGCTCATCGTGCACCTGTGAGCTAATCGCTGGAGTGTATGTGCGTCAACCGTATCGCTAGCCGGCGTGCACGGCTAGCCTGCTCGAAGCGCCGCTGAAAAAGAAAACAAATAACGTGGACGGCCTGGTAGAGCCTTCGGGGCTACATCGATAAAGAATATGCATTTTGGTTTTTCGAATAAAAGCGTTTTATTATTATTAGTATTATACAGTGTTTTATATATACATTTTTACATTTTTTTGGTATATTAGCTACATAAATCCGTATGGCAGAGATCCGAAACGGCCGTCGCGCCGCCTTTTTTGAAGCTCTGTCGGTTTACACGTTTTCGATTCTAGACGCGTCACTACGTCGTGAAACGGAGTACGCCGTATCGCGTCGTAGTGTAAAACGACAGGTTCGCTGGTCTCTCCCGTTACATAAGAGCGTATCCAATCGTAATTAATAGTTAAACTCGTCGCGTGGTCGATCGTGATACCTTTGACCTTGCAGACGTCCGCGTGAGAACCGTCTGGTTTACGCACTCGGTACGCGTAAAATTTCGGCCCTCCCGATACAAAAGACGTGATATAACTACCAACACCGTACGACTCCAGCTCGTCCGTTAAAGCGCCCAAAAGACTGCCAAGCGGTGGTTCGTAAGCGTTATTGGCGTGGCGACCACCCGATACGTATATACACGAGTCGGTGTCGTAATATAGAACGCGTCTATCTAATTTCTCGAGATAGTCGTACAATTTTAGACGAGCCTGAGCCGTGGTGTACGCTGCTATAACAACGTTTGTGTACGCAGTGGGTATCAACGCTTCGTTCGTACTACTCGTACTGACGTAGAGCATCTCATCATCTACGGGCAGAATACCTGTAATCACGACCTCCGGACACGTGAGCAGACTCACGAGCTTCTGACGAGTTGTTACGATTTCCGTCTTAGGCAGATTTTCGCGTTGTCCAAATTTGCCCCAAAAGGAATTCAGACATAATTTAGCGACTGACCGCAGACCGGGATTTGATTTTATATTACTAGGGTCTAGACGAATACCCTCGACCCGATCGTACTCCTCTATATACAGTTTCTTGGCCTCGTCGTTGTCAACACACTCGCGCGGCCAGCCGCTAGCCTCCTGCTTGATCTTTAGGAAGGTATTTATGTAATCTGCAAAGTGACCGCCCGCACGTGTCGCCGGATCGTACTGAGTAATCTCATACTGCCATATCTCGTGTATCAGCATTATCTCATACCCCTTACGTACGGCCCGCCTGACCTCGTCCGCGACCCAGGTCCCTTCGAATACTCTATCCGTAGGATTCTCGTGAGGACACGGCACCTGTAGCGTGGCCGCTGCACAGGAACGGCACAGGGCAAAGAGCAGTTTACCATGCATACGCACCGGTAACACGGGATGATACAGATCTCGCGGTGGTAGCACGACACACTTAATCAAACCCTCCACGTTATCGATATTGTTACGATCGCCCGTTAGTTCGCGACAGTCATCGCCCACGTACACTTTAGGATGGCCTACAGGGAATTTCCCCGTTTTCGATATGAAGGGGTAGAGTGAGCACACATCTACGTAGTGTATCCTCTCAGATCCCTCGACTTCATAAAAACTGACAGTGTTCCCTGTACGACCACCGAAGAAAGCATCGCGAGGTTCGAGCGGGGCTTTCGATACCAGAGGGTTCTCGTTCAATGAGTTGCGTAAATCTGCCTGTTCAGGGTCGTTTATCCAGCGGTCGAAATCGCACTCCCAGATCTCCGTCAACTCGTAACCGAGATACCGAATTTTATCGTTAGTTGCCTGCGTTCTCTCGAAGCGCGTGTCCATGGAGCCGCCCGTGTGTAGGTGCCTATCTCTGTTTATACGATAGCATTTTGGGCAACCGTGCCAGAAACAACCCTGAAACTGAAATACATGCCGCGAGCCTGTATCGATATCCATGTAGTACCCGTCGACGGGCGTGCCCTCCGATAGACGGTATTCCCGAGTGCGCCCTGCGTGGACAATGGCATGGCCCAAACGATGCTCCAGCGAAAGAAGCCATAAGACAGCCTTACGCGATTGTTTCTCACCGTACCGATACCCGCCCGATGGTAGAACAGCTATCTGCTCGTCCCGCAAAAAGTTTTTCCGAAAAACTCTCGAACACGCCGAAGCTATAGTGGTGCTCTCCGAGAAAGGGCAAACGTTGCCGTGCTGCAGAAACATTTCGCGGAAAGAAACGCATGCCTGTCTGAGAATGGCAACGTCTGATCTACAGTAATCTATAAACTCAGTTCGAAAGTTAAATACGTAGCCCGCAGAGCACTGTTCGTTATACCACGCTAAAAATTGGTTACGCCGAGCCGACGGCATCGTATCGGGCGAATAAAATTCGAGCGCTGGTAGTGGACCGATATAATGCTGATTTTCAGGTGTATTGAATAGATGCGGAAAGGAGCCCTTTTGTTTTAAACCACCTTCATCCGCCAGGCCAAAGGCTTTCGGTAGTGCGCTCAGGGGCATGTGAAAATAATTAAGGCTGTCTATGAAAGTTACACGACCCGTCTTCATCATTATGATGCTCGTACCACTGAGTAGCAGCATCGGCGGCTTTAGGCTTTTTCTTTTCCGCTTTACGATGTGTCGTAGTATAAACTGTGCATCGAAACCCTTGGCATTATGCGCCACGCAGATTACACGTTGAAACGATTTTCTTTTAGGATCACACGCGAAATCTACAAACTGCCTTACGGGGTCCTCTTCGAAGATGTACTCGCGTACACCGCAGGATGGGCACAGCCTCGCGAGATCTGTATCATTTATGCAGACAGTGCACACTTGCTGAACGACGCACAGGTTTGGTGTGTGGATGCGTACCGCGGCATCACCGCCCAGCTTCTGTATCTGCTGTGTCTCAAAATCGTAAAAGATATAGAGAATATTTTTTTCAGCGGTAACCTTTTTTACCGGTCTGACGTAACACAGATGTCCTACGTCATTAATACTCCTGCAGACGCCGCAGTACGTCTTATCGCAAGAGTGCTTACGAGTCGCTCTGTGAAGAGGCCGAAGACACTGCGGACAGCTGCGAACGGCTTGGCACACGCTCTTTTCTTTTCCCTTTTGTTTACTAAACAGCATGTTTATATGGTTATCGAAACACGTCTGACCAAAGAAGTACCTATGGCACTCGCAACAATACACTAGTGGGAGAGCCGAATCGCAGGGCGGTTTTCCGAAACATCTAGCGCATTTGTGAGAGCATTTATGCTCTGCCTCGTGCGTGTAAGACCTGTTACACGGTATACAAAAACCGCGACTCCCGACCGCACCCCGCATATTTAAAATAGGCTGATAATGCATCGAATTATTATAATACAGTATACGGAGCGTCTGCCGTGGTTTTCCTGAACCGTACGTGCTATCGACTATCGGTGATCCGTCGTACAGTGGTTTTTCACCGCTGCCTATACTATCGAACTCGTAAACAACAATAGCTATACCCTTCGGGGCAAAATACCTTTGAAATTTATCGATTTCTGGAATACCGCAACCGTCAGACGGTATGTCTACACAGGCGTTTGTCACAAGCTCGAGAGCGAGTTGTTTTTGTAATTTACCCCGCTGACGCCGTACAGCGTTCCATCTCTCATGCAGTTTCCCCGAGCGTACTTCTCCCCGTTCCGCGTGAACCATCGCCACAGCGAGCGATCTAGGCAGACAGAGATTATCGGTGTTTATGATGCTAAGTATAGAGTGTTTTTTTACAAACTCGTGCGCTAGTCGCACGCGACCTGCACCCCGCGGTACTGTGACTATACACGATTCGATCACAAAAGATCTATCTATTTGGAACGCCTGGGCGCTCTGTGCAACGGACGATATTACACCCCACATATCGTTTTCGAGAAAATCGCGAGCTGGTCTGTACGACAGCCACGCAGCCCCGAACGCTAAACTGTCTGACTTGATCGTCAACCCTATATAATCTTGCGCTGTACACGAGCTTGTGAGGTACGCGTGTATATCTCTGACCGCTCCCTGCAGCCATGATACCGTATTCGTATCAGGATCTTCGGGCGGCCGCCGGATAGCCATTGTTATTTCGCGACCATCTAAACGAAAACGCTTTATACGGCGGGTCGTTTCGGATTGCACGGTAAACCTATACCCTGGTGGTAACACGTCGTTATCAATGACTCCCTCGTCGTCGTCGACACCACTCTGCGATCGAAGAAGGGGTCCCCCGCCAGTCTGATACTGCGCACCCGCATCCCCCGCATCTAGCGTTTGGAAAAAGTTTTTTATTATTTTTGGTTATTAAACAGAAAAAAGAAAGAGTATCCGGCTCATACTGACTTCTCATTCCTCACGAGGATTAAACATCGACCCGATGTATGAGAATACAGCGTCTGACAGGTTTTCATCATCCCCTACATTTTTTTAAGTTAGCAGTTTCAACAAAGAAGTCTTTAAATGTTAAAGAATGCCTCTTTATACGGTACCTTCTTCGAGGGTATCCTCGGTGTTTTGGGTCTCATCGAGCCCCGCTAATACATCGGCTGCTTCATCGGCATCCGCCGCTTCGTACACGCCGTTCCTAAGAACCCATAGTACAGGCTCCTCCACGTCGTCGTACTCCTGCGGTGACGGCGGGTTACCCTGTATAAGTGGTTCTTCAAATTGGTTGCGGCCGTTGTATCCACCAGCCTCAACCGAAACTACAACTTTTTACTTTTTATTATTGCACAGATAAGTTTTGGGTTGTGTCTGTAAATTTATCATTATTACATTGACCGGGATCGTTAAAAGCGTTGGAAATGGTGGAGCGGTCATCGCCACCATGGTCGTCGTGCTCGTTAGAAACGCTGGACATGGTGGAGCGGTCTTCACCAGCATGGTCATCGGAATCGTCGTCGTCGTCGTTGTTACCGGCCGATGCTATTGCCATGAACTCGTCTGTAAAAAATTATGAAGAAGACTACCGTGTTTTTTTCCCACGCTGTTTAACACATACCCCATGTATCGCTAGTTGTTTCTTCTTCTCCTTCTTCTTCTTCCACCATTTGTATGTCCAGCGCCGTCGATGGACCTGCCACTTTTTTAATAAAAAAATGCGAATTAGCCGTAACATTTTTTCTTTTTTTAAAGTGTATGTTTTACCGTTGGGAAGCTGTGTCACCGTCGCCGTGCTTGTGCTAGGCCCCGGGTAAACCTCTTCTATACGGTCGAGGCACCCTAAGAGTAGCCGCTCCTCCTCGGGACCGCCTTCGTGGCGAAACCGCGTCAACTCTTGTAAAATTTATTAAGTTTTTAAAAATAATTTATTTAGGATCTATTACTGGTAAACGGCAAACACATACCTTCGTGGAACAGGTGGTCGGCTATAATAGCCCTGGTGATATGGCTATCGCGCACTCCGCGTTTGTTGATACATGCTACGGCTAGCGACAGTATGTACGGATCGTTCTTGAAATACCCTCTTTCGTGGCCCCTGGCTAGCACACGCAGAGTACAATGGGAAAATACAATTTTTAATCTACGCGCTAGCGTACGAAAACCGAAATATCTTAACTCGCGACACCACACCTCTGAGAATAATCTCGGGTTTCTAGGGGTATTCAAGCGGCGTGTCTTGACGAAATCGCCGATACAGTCGCGAATATTCCCCAAAGATGACATTTTTTTTTTAACGCTGGTGATTGCTGTAAGTAATCAACCTATCTCCCACGACGTCGTGATACGAACTAAAACAGGATACGTCTAGTCCGCGGCCGTCTTACAACCGATGCGATATTAATTTCAAAACAAACGGATTGTATGTTATAACAAGACTATGCGAAGCAGTTGAATCAGCAAAAAATGTCACGGTTTTTTATAGGTGCATTATCAGTCGAAAATCGGATAAAACATTTTAATCGTAAAAATATATATAACTATTATTGTTCGCTCATTTGCCAGTCCCAAAACATTGTGTATCCCTAATATGGGAAAAACGGTATAGAGGTGTTGCGCTGGGAGCTACAACGATCTGCTGACGTACGCCGTTCGAGGCTGCATCAGCATCTCGCCGTCGTCGTGTGGGGTTAGAGATACGACTCATGCTACTCTGTGTACATAGGATTTTTTATTTATATTTATCGATTACAATCGGTTGGTACTACTAGATCGTGCCACTCTTTCACAGTATCGAACTCATCGATATAGCCACCGATAATCTGCACGCTGATATCCTTTCCGATACGGTCATCCCGCAGCAGTGTCTCGCAGCTCTCATCGCGAAAAATTGCCATACACCGTATGCGTCGGATGTTGCGTCGGGACGCTGTTCGCGTGTCCATTGCGTAGTACGCCAAATTGCTCGATCCTTCGGTGTGCTCCCCCTCCTCATCGGTGTACATGTCGCGGAGTGTATGGGCCTCCCACGCATCGTCTAGCGCTTCCAGGTACGCGTAAAGACCGCTAGGCATGCTCACCACGCTTGTTCGGTATTCATTATATTTTAGAGATGGCGGGCCATCCCGCGTCGCCAGGGTAACACATCCAACAAATTCTGTGAAACTGCATCGTTTCTCCAGAGTGCGAAGCGCCGTCTCGTATGCCCGCATAGCCCTCAAACACCACTGTGTGACGCAGCTTTCGCGTAATTTCTCAAGATGGTTGAATGCAGCCAACCATGCCTGCGATTCCAAACGCATAGGTGCGTGGCGCGGTAGCTCTTCCGGTGTGGGCTGGCTCCACCTCTTCCTCAACTTTGACAGCTCTGATCTTTCCATCGAGCGCCGATACGTGATGCGACATTTGGGGCTACTATCGTCAGACATGCACCACTCGTCTTTTGCTAGCCACTCGTGGGTGCATATGCGCTCTGCGTAAGGACTATCGTTACAATGCGGATCGCGGATAAAGCCCAGCGTCACGCTGCAGCGTGTGAAATCGCGATGTCCATCGTTCAGTATCTTTGCTATAGGTAGCTCGGGCAGTATCACAGGTCTAACACCCGACGACCAACCCTTACGACAGACCATGTCTCGGTTAACAATATATAACATATCAGCGTCCGGTGCTCCCGGTTTTGACATGTATATCGAGACTAGCGGTACGCCCGTTAAATGGCCCAATCTCAGCCACTCGCGCACCGCCTCTTCCTTTGGATCATACACAGGGTTTGCGTAACGGTAGAGGGCCCGCGTCTTCGCCCACGGTATACGATTTTGTCTCAAAAAAGCGTCGTCGTCGTAGTGTGCCATTTCTTCTTCTTCTTCTAACACGTCTATTGATAATCTGTTCACTGTATCGTTGTAACGGTTCTACTGTTTTTCTTAGACTGTACATCGCCGTCTGCTTGCGCGTGCCGATAGCGTGTTTTCTTTTTTACAGGGTGTCTACAGATCGTGTTAACGCTGATGTAGATGCGCCTAGCAGTGATTCATTCGCTGTAGGATATCAGCATCTCGGTATCCTTGATGTATCCTGCGGTATCAGCAGGATACTCTGTCATGGTCATAGCTTCTTTGTTCGCTGTAGCCTATGAAAACGGGGTGTGGTTGTGGTGGAGGCGGGGTGGGGGCATGTTCGCCGATATTTCGATACCCTGTCTTTTCGATGTCGTATTAAACAGTACTGTTCAGACCATCGCGCCGTTCGTATAACAGCTTCTACTATAATCATGTACAAGAAGCAAGTATTGTTGTCCACTGTGTACGGTCTAAACCGTTCGTTTTCAAAACAAGTAATCACCGGTTTATCTTTAAATCGTTCCGGAAGTCTATCACCTGTGATACGCCTCGTTAATCAAGATTATTCCGGCGTGGAGTTTGAACCTAGCGAGTGGGGTATCGTTGCCGAACACTTCCCCGTCATCGACAAGTTCTTCGTCGTCGAGGACAACATGAAGGAAGTACCTGAGGCTTTTAACACACCTATTTCCACACCCGCTCACGAAATAATCTTCACGTACTCCTACGGCGAACGGGCCATTATTTTCAAACCATCGGTACCTGCGTCTACGGACAACGACGGGTCTGGTGTTAAAAGAGCTAGAGCGTACACACCCATGGTTGTGATGAAGAGGGTGACCTATCTGAATCTCCAGAAGGTCTTACGCTGCGTGACCGTCCAAATATCCAGGTTGCGCGAAATCACCGACAGTGCCAACAATTGTAAAGACACGCTGATTGCGGAACTCGACCGCCGCGGAGATGACGGTTCCGGGGACACAATATTGGACGATCTTCGGCTGGTTTTGAAGAAGAAAGGTCTATGGTCGCAGGCTCTTTACCAATTATTGGTGGAGCTGCTGGCCCTGTATAACCACGAGTACCTCTCCTTCGTGCGGAGCACCATGGAGAGCCCGAACAGCCATGCATAAGGGTTATCCTGTTAAGAAAACTGTACGATTGATGTTTCTTGCAATATAATATAACTCTATTTTTAAAAAGAAAAACCTGTTTCTCTTTTTTTTGTTTCCTTCACCTCCATCTCCCCATATCTTCTCAATAATAATAATAGGGTCGGCTGGTGAGAATAAAGCATTAAGCGTATTCCCCTGTACGGTGCTAATCCCCGCATCGCATCGCCGTCTCCGTTGAAAACGGACGTTATAGTCGTACACATGCACGCCTTTTCACTTCACCGAGATAAAGACATTCTTCAAAGGCGACATCTTTTTTGCGGAGAATGGCTTCGGCATAACATTCATAAAGTCTGCGTATTAAATCCCTGGCGTGGGCAGAATCGGCCATATAACTGCAACCCTTACCTACCTTCTTAAGCTACACTTACCTCCTTAGGATAATTAAAAAGTGTTACCGACCGGGGGTCAATGCATAATTACCGACCGCTATAGGCCCCTGGGGACATGCAACATCGCTGCTACTACCTGGTTTCGGGACTTAGGACCGCATGGTGCGGCATTGCCGTCTGGCTGAGGGGTGGGGAGAGTAGGCCATATGGGCGAGGGGGTGGCGCCACAGTGCGGTGCGGCGGGGCCAGAGCGCTGTGCGCTCCATGACTCATAGGGAGAGTGGTGGGGGTTTGTTGTGACGGCCAGGAGTGGCTTGTATCTACTCCCCTCTCCTTCTTCTCGCGTCTTCACGGGCACGGCGAGCGAGCGACCTAATCGAACTCCGGCAGAGTACACGGCAAACAAAAGAAAATAATCAAATAATCGGTCGTAATCCTTCGTAGGCCCTTGCGGTCGGTGGATCCTGCCTGGACTTTGCTATGGCCTTCCGCCAACCTCGCGTTTCGGCGTGATTTTCCGCCGAGGACACGACGGGTGAAATCCACCACGTCACAATATATACCACCTCCACTTGACACGGGAGGATGATGGCGAGTAATACTTTTCTAAGAATCATTCCAGCTTATCGCCTACCGCGAATAAATCCAACGACAGCTCCCTATCGTATTTATATTACCATCGAGGTCAGAATATTCCCCTAAGGAAGTCATCGCATAAACAAAATCGATCGCCTGCCACCAAGGCGGTCCCGCTCTAAGGAAGGGACAACAAAAGACGAGATTAGGAAGTCGGGACTAAGAAAAAAAAAACCCCTTCCTAGTGGTCGGATTTCATGGAATTGTACAGAGATGAACTGCAAATGCGTAGTTAGGAATTGTCTTGGTAAGGAGCAGTTCGACCTCTGATCAGTTCCGGATCAACGATCATAGAGTTAAGTCAGAAGTCGGAAGCAGAAAAGTTCAGTCAGATGACAAAGTAATTTATCTTCTAACATATTAAACTCAAGAAAATTCTAAGTCCAACTGCTACAACTAACTTCCAATTCGCAATAAGTCTTTTGTCGCCGATTCCATACTCAGACGAAATCATTCATCCCCATATTATCGACCAACATTATTAACGTAAGTTATTTTATTTTATTTGTTATCCAGAAGAAAATATATTGTTTAATTTGTTTGCATTCAACCCAACCTATCGTCCAATTCTCGTTTAACAATCTTCCTTTTAAGCCTCAATCCCACAATTATCCTTACTTAATAGTTATATAATTTCAACCTCTTAATCGAGTGTGCAACATTGTGAGCGGAAGCCAGTTTATTCATTTTCGGGAGTAGATTCAAGTCGGAGATTTAAATTTCAATCGCCGTCGGTAATGATTCTTTCTGCATAACCAGTTCCATGACCGTCAACGACACGGGGTGTAAGTAACCGGCCGATCCCGGGTAAATTTCCGAGAGGCTAGACCCTAAACAGGCCATCGTGACCGTCCTTCAGACATTGCCCTTTGCTCAAAATTTTCGTCGGTGAAGAAGAACGCATTTGACTCCCATTACTATATTACCGATAGCGTGCGATCGCTCATCGGAGGTAATAAGGGTTGTAAGTATATCCAATAGGTCGAAGCCTGCAGAACTCCTATCCACCACTATATCAACCGGGCGCAATCGTCAGTGGGACGTCACATAAGATTCTATTAAAAATTTTGGTGACAGCGGTGGGATGTGAAGTTGCTTTACCACCCGTCGAATTGAAAGGTCATGATAACGCGAAGTGCTGCTGCGCGTATAACCGATACTGAGCAACCTTCTACTAGCACTCCTAAACCAGCCGATCCTGATTCAAACCTAACGGAAGAGCTTCCTAGTCCTAAACCATTCCTTGTCCCATTAGATCTACCAGAAACTGAATCATTCAAACCCAGTAAACCATTTCCACGATCACCTACAAAACCTGGTTCGCAACCATTTGCAGAACCACCCGTCGAACCTAAAGCAGAGAATACCGGAAAACCTGTACCAATAGTACCTATAACCTCTCTTACAATGTTGGGAAGTAGTCAGTTATTTTCTCTTAAAGACGCAGTTGAAGTAGTTCCGCGATACGATGGACTTAATATTCTGTTTTTTCAATTCGTTGCGGGATGTGAAGATGCTGCCGAAATGTACCTGAATCCGCCGAAGCCAATTTAGTCACTCTAGTGCGTACCAAATTAAAGGGAGAAGCACACGATGTAGTTCAAGGGAAAAAGTTCTACAGAATGAATGAGTTGATTAAAAGGT
>JBAGKK010000021.1:5346-24313 GCA_037177015.1 Euceroptres primus
TCGTGCAATTGGCTTATAACCTAAAGAAATAATTATAAAAGATCTTTAAAAAAGTATTTACTAACCAAAACTAACGAACTTTAGCATGATTTATTATCAAAATTAATAACAATCAAGTATCATTTATACTTAAAAACTAAGATTGACGGCGAAACGATTACTGGGACTAAGGTCACGGTTACTGGGACATTTACCTTAATTTTAACTATAATAGGAGGTTGAATAAAAAATGCTCAAGTCATGAATTATTTATACATTTTTCTTTATTAAGCCAATAAAACCAAGCATAAATTCTGGGACCAACAGTTCTATAACATCTACTTGTTACTCAATGAACTTAAGATTAATGTAAAAGATTCTAAAAGCTCGAACGAATAAGTTCTATATATATTTTTTGTTATTTTATTCTGAGTAAAGTGCCTTTAAATATTTGATATAAATATATTAATCAACTATCATGGAAACGAATACGAGTAAAATTGAACTAGAAAAGGCAAAAACGTCCCAATTATTAGGGACGAAATTCTAGCTGTGCAGTGTTTGGGCATAAAAATATAAGAAAGCTTTAATAATTTAATTCAAAGTTATAATAATTAGTTTTGGAAAAGTGTGCGGGTAAATTCTATGTAATCGAGCGCCCCGGTAATTGGTCGTTCCGTTTTTGGATCGACGTAAGCCTTCATCCGTGCCACACAGTAGTCTGCCATTTCTTTTGTGAGGTTCTGAAAAAAATCATTTTATTTTTTAATTTCGGTAAACATGCAAAAATAGTTGAGTTCTTGCATCTACAAAGATAAGAACCTAAAGCGATTTAGATTTAAATAGAATTTAAAGAACAAATAACTCACAGCATATAATTCCTCCTTGGTAACATAAGGACGATCTGCTGCTGTAATGGCCCGGAACGCGTTTTCGATCTCTTCCGAGCTCTGAACATTTTCAGTTTCCTTGCTAATCATGAACGCCATGTATTCCTGAAGCGAAACGAAACCATCTCTGTTTGGATCGACGATATCTGCAAAAGAAAATAACCAAATCAATTAGAAAATCTTCCATCCAACTGCTATTATATATTAATTTAATTAAGAAAGTCTCTATTAAACAAATCCTACCGAGTATATTTTCGAATTCAGGATCAGGTTGACCTTCTTCCACCATTGGCAGATCATAGCCAAGCGCCCTAAGACAAGATTTGAACTCCTGGTGATTCAATCTTCCACTCTTATCCTTATCAAAGTGTTTGAACATCATCGAGAATTCCTTGAGAGCATCTTCGCTCACTCCCGATTGATTACGAGCCTGAATCTGCTGCTCCAGATTGTGCTGCATTCTCATTCCCAGCTGATCCAACTGATCCCATTGCTGTGCCAATCCAACAGTACTGTGCTCTGTATATCTGTTATCCAGAATCAAATGCTCTTCCAAAATTGCTCCAAGGTCCTCAATCTTCTTCAGATCCTGCCTTCGAGCTCTAACTTCCTGCGTCTTTCTCTTCGTGGCTTCCAACTGCTGTTCCAAAGACCCTGACCCTTCCATCATAGACGTTCTCGTATCAGCCAACCATTGATGGAAAGCATTCGCATGTTTGGCAAACTCCTTCCTTAATTTATCATTCTCCTCCTGTCTCTGCGCCTCCTTTGCAAGTTCCACATCCCTCTCCTTGATAATCTTCTGCAGATTTCTCCAGGTATCCTCCAAAGCCTCCATTGTGAACCAGGTGTAAGGATTCGGTCCAACATTGAAGCTCTTGATCTGCCTGTCGAGAGCAGCCAATGCCTGGAAATCAGCCTCAGCGGAAGAAAGACTTGCCTGGAACTGAGCATGAGCTTCACGCAGAGCTCGAATCTCTTCAATACTGTTGCAACGAACTGGATCAGTCAAGTCCTCCTCGGCATTCTCAAACCAGGAATTAAATGCAGAAGCTTTTTTCGCAAAGGTCAGGTAGAGTTCCTCGATCTGCCTAAACTGTTCCTGCATTCTCAATAAACGCTGTTTTCTTGCATCTGAATCCGCGAGAAGCTTCTGCCAGCGAGTAATGACATCAGCGTGACGTTTCTGGATGCTCGGAGTCTGATCATGACCGGAATCTACCAGCATTTCTTTCAAAGTCGTGATGTTTTGAATTCCCTCGTGCTCAAAAGCATGAAGCCCTGCGTCAAAGGTTTCCTGCTTTGTCAGTAAAGTTTGAACAGTTGACAAATCACGACCAAATTCCTCAGATCGGACGTGAGTTTCTTTATCGGCGATCCAGGACTCAACGACATCGGCCTTCCACATGAACTGGAGATACGCAGAATTGTCGTTGAGACGAGTTTTACGTCTGGCAGCAAGAGCGCCGAGTTGTTCGAGTTTATTACGAAGCTGATTGCAACGTTGACCAATAGCATCAGCTCTGTGATTTCCAGCTTTAATTAGAGCTTCTCCAGCTTCGCAAATGTCCTTACAACGTTCTCCATGCGCAGCAAAATCGGTCTCAAAGGCGTCATGTTTTTTCAAAAGACCCTGGACTGCTGCCATCGTGTCTCCATAATCCTCAACAGACAGAAGTTGTTGTTTCTCAGTGATCCAGGCTTCTTCTTCCTCGACCTTTGCCAGGAATTGTTGGTAAGTCAAAGACTCATCGAGTTTTTGACCTCGGTTCGCTGCGAGTTGTTTGAGTTCAGCCCAAGCTTGATTCAAAAGTTTAAGACGTTGCTCGATCTCAGGAACTCCCAAGTTGGAAACATCCATCAGTTTTTCTCCTGCTTCTTGAACTGCCTGGATTGCAGGCTCGTGGCTTCCAAGTTCAGCTTCCAGACGCTTGTGTTTCTTCTTTAGATTCTGGACTCCAGTAAGATCGCGGCCATAATCGTCGGAACCAACAAGAAGTTTCTTTTCTTTGATCCAGGATTCTTCATCGGCGATATCGCGGAAGAACTGATGAAGGGTGTTTGCCTCGTTGAGTCTGGCTTGTCTGTGCGCTGCTAGATTTCTGATCCGTTCGTACCTTTCGTTAATACTCTGTCGTTTTTCTTGAATACCAGCCGCTTCAAACTGACCACTCTCAATCAATGAATCCGCCTGAGAGTTCATATCCTTGATTCTCTCCTCATGGGCTTGGATGTCAGCTTCGACAAGTTGGTGCTTCTTCATCAAGTTCTGCACAGAAGCCAAATCCTTTCCAGCGTCCTCTGAAGTCAAAAGACTCTCCACTTCTCCCAGCCAAAAGTCCAGATCTTTCACAGCTGCGATGTAGGTCCTCTGTTTATTAGCTTCCTTCAGCTTCATCGATTTCTCTGTAGTCTTCTGAGTGAGATATTCCCACTGGTCAGCAATCGAAGCAAGCCTTTTCTGAACAGCATCTTCTGAACCAGCACATTGTCGTTTCTCAATCAGATTTCCACCCATCGCCAACACTGATTGAATCCTGTCAGCATTGGCTGCCAATTCAGCTTCAAAGGCCTGGTGCTTCTGGTGTTTGGATTGAATGTTTGCAGGGTCTTTGTAATTCTCCTCAGTCGCGAGTTGCAATTTCTCAGCAATCCAGTTCTCCATTTCGTCAGCATCTCGAGAAAATTGTTGCAGGGTCTGTGATTCTCCAAGTTTGGATCTCTTTTCAATCAGGGCGTCTTTCAAGTGCCTCCAGCGATCCAGGACCTGACAGCGTCTATCATCGATGGGTTTGGAAGCATAGTGTTCAGCTGCGATAAGCTGATCTGCTAAAGTTTGCAGCGCAGCGATCTTCTCTTCGTGAGCATTGATGGCCTTGTCAAAGTCTTCGTGTTTCTTGATGAGAGCTTCGACATTGTCACTGCTATCGACGGTGTCTGCACTGCTGAGAAAAGCTTCTCGGGCACTCATCCAGTTTTCTGCTTGTTCACAGTCCCGACAGAAGAGTTGCAGTTCCAGATTTTGGTCCAACTGCATACGACGCTGGATCCAGGCTTTCTCAAGTTCTTGACGTGCTTCGGCCATAGATTCCAGTTTTTCTTGAATTTCCACACTTGCGTAGTGGCTCGATTGCAAAAGTTGCTGGCCAAAGAGCTCAAAAGCTTGGAAAGTTCCGGCTCTAGCATCAATTTCCATGCGATGTTCCTGAAATGAATGGATGATGATAATGAATTTAAAATAAGTTTAATTCTAGAATTTTCAAATGCAAAAACTTTTGCAGCTGAGTTTCAAAGTAAAAACACTCGGCAGATATTAGGCAAAAAAAAATAAGTAGAACTATGAAAAACAGAGTTTCTTTAAAATATTAATCCCGAATTTTTTAATTTGAAAATAAGATGAAAAAAAGCCAAACGCGTTTAAAATAAAATAACAAATATATAATGTACAACAGTTATTTGTGATACAAGTGCGTAAAGTAGATGATTTCATGAGTGAGATTGCAGTACAAGCCGAAGGCGAGTGATGCAAATCACACGAGTGAAATCATCTTTACATACGTGTATCACATACTATTTTTTACAACATCCATCCGAGAAAGTTGAATGAAATTCACAAAAAACAATAGTATTGTGTCAAGAGCTCTGTCACAACCTGTCACTCGGAAACTGAGAACTAGGCATGTGCAAGATATGTATGTGTGCTAGTTGTACGGAAATTTCCGTGACAATAGGCTATTGCACGGAAAATTTTCCATATCAATGGCCTATTGTCACGGAAAAATTTCCGTAACAATAGTTATTGTTACGGAAATTAATGTTATGTAACAATAGCTATTTTTACGGAAATTTCCGTACCAATAGCCTACTGTAACAGAAATTATTGTTACGTAACAATAGCTATTGTTACGGAAATTTCCGTACCAATAGCCTACTGTAACAGAAATTATTATTACGTAACAATAGCTATTGTTACGGAAATTTCCGCACCAATAGCCTACTGTAACAGAAATTTTTCAGTATCAATAGCCTGTTGTCACGGAAATTTTTCAATATCAATAGCCTGTTGCAAAGGAAAAATTTCCGTAACAAAAACTTATTGTTACGGAAATTAGGCAAGTAGAAATTAGACAGTAGGCTATTGTCACGGAATTTTTTCCGCATCAATGGCCCATTGTCACAGAAAAATTTCCGTAACAATAACCTATTGTTTCGAAAATTTCCGAAACAATAGCGTATTGTAAATAGCCTGTTGTCACGGAAAAATTTCCGTAACAAAAACTTATTGCTACGAAAATTTCCGTGACAATAACCTATTGTTACAGAAATTTCCGTAACAATAGCCTATTGTCACCGAAATTTTTCATCATTAACAGTCTATTATGACGGAAAAATTTCCGTATCAATGGCCTATTGTCACGGAAAAATTTCCGTAACAGTAAACTATTGTCACGGAAATTTTTAACTATCAATAGCCTATCGTCACGGAAAAATTTTCATAACAAAAACTTATTGTTATGGAAATGTCCGTGACAATAACCTATTGTCACGGAAATTTCCGTAACAATAACTTATTGCTATGGAAATTTCCGTAACAATAGCCTGTTGTTAAGGAAAAATTTCCGTAACTAACCTATTTCCGTAATAACGTATTGTTGCAGATATTTCCGTACAAATCGCACACATATATTTATATAATTTATAAGCCGGTCAACATATTTTTAATTTTTTAATTTAGGTGTCGCCACTGTGTAAAGTTTTGGTGTCTCTAAAGTTCTCATGCACAGTTTGCAACGATGTGTAAAGTAAGACACCGATGTGTAAAGTGATCACTTTACACACCGGTGTGTAAAGTAATCGCTTCACACACCGGTCCTAAAGTGTTTTAAAATATGTCACTTTACACATCATTTAGTGTAAGTAAAGTTCAACTTTAGAGGCGGGTGTTGTAAAAAATATGGCTACTTAAGCTCAAAAATAATAAATTCATTAATAGGCGTTAATCGCACAATGAAACGCATTTTTTATGTTACGCGCTGTATAAGAAATTTCTTAGGTATATTTTGTACAAATTAACAATCTCGTGTCGATCGCTTTTCCTAATTTAGTTTTAATGACTGTTATAATAAAAAGAATAAGAATGCTTTCATACTCTTCAAAATTTTCTTTTCTTTCCCTTTTAAACGAACGAAACAATTTTGTTACATTTTTACAAAACACCCACAGCATTGACAATTATTAGTCGCACTTCAGAGGCAAAACAAGTGCTCAAACACTTCGATACCTCTGGAATGATGCCGTACCGCGCATCTATCTCTGCCCTCTGGTTCTACAATTTAAATAATATCTCTTAATAATCTAAATTTGAAAAACCAAAAATGAAAAATATCAAAACAATTTCAAAATCCCAACAGCTTCACGTACCTGATGACGTTCAAGCAAAGCCTCAGCGCCAGTTACATCAGAAGCAAGTTCCTCAGAAGCTACAAGTCCCATCATGGAGTTGATCCAAGCCATCAGATCCCGATAATCGCTCAGGAATCTTTGAAGATCATATGAATCCAACAACTTTTCCTTTCTGTTGTTAGCCTTGGCAGTCAGCTGAGTCCACTCTTCATTAATTTCCTTCTGCTTCGCATAGGTTTGTTCAGCAGTATCCGGATGTGACTGCATTAGACGATTAGCCGTTTCATCAAGCTGCTTGATTTTATCACCCAGAGCAGCCAAATCTCTTTCAAGTCCCTCATGTTTTCGCTGTAGAGCCTGGACGCTTCGCAGATCCTTTCCAAGATCGTCGTTGTTCAATGCTGCATCTTTTTCACGAATCCAGTCTTTAGTTTCGTCAACATCTCTGTGGAATCTCTGCACTTCATGTGCAGATCCAAGTTGGCTGGCTCTTTCAGCTGTCAGAGTTTGAAGACTCGTCCATTTTTCGTTCAAGTCCTGGATCTGCGTTTGAATTTTCAGCGCTGCTTCTGTCTGTCCAAGACTCATCAACTGAACAGCAATCTCGTTCATTTCTGCCAGACGCACTTCGTTGGCTTTCAAATCCGCCTGGAAGTCATCAAACTTCTTCTGCATGACCTCGACTTGCTCCAGATCTTCTCCCACGTCTTGAACCTGAGCGTGATTCTCCTTATCTTTGATCCAGGTGGCGAGTTCAGCAGCTTCTCTCACAAGCACGTAAGCCTTGGCAGTCTCATTCAACTTGGTTTGCCTATCCCTCGCCAAACGAATCAAATCATCATACTGGGCTTCAATCTGCGACTGTCTAGCAGCAATGGAGCTCTGCTCTCTTGCTAGATTTTGTTGAGAGGCAGTCAATCCAGCCTCAGGCTCAACTCTTTTGACATAAGCAGCTGGAACGAATCCCTGTCTATCGTTTACCTCGACCTTCCACCAATCCTTATTATTGGAATTGAGCAAAGTCAGAGTGTCTCCCTTCTTCATGGAAACCTCCCGCGGCGATTTCTCTGCGTAATCATAAAGTGCAACAACACATTCCTTTCCAGCAATGTCAATGGTCGGCGTCTCTTGTTGTCTGCACGCAGCCGCTTGTTCCTTCAGAGCTTGAATCGTACTCGCAAAGGCTTCCAAATCACTGACGAGTGCTTCATGTTTCTTGAGAAGGGCCTCAGAGCTGTCTTCGTCTTTTCCGTAGTCCGGATTCATCACGATGGGTCGCTTTTCCTTCATCCAGGACTCTGCCTCGTTTGCATCAGCGAAATACTGATGAGCTTGCAGAGAATCGTCCAGGTCTTGTTTACGTTGACGAGCTTTCTCCTTCAATTGTCCCCAGTGTTCGTCTAAAGCTGTGAGTCTCTGGGAAATTTCTTCCGCTGCGAAATGTCCGTCCTGCAACATTTTGTTGCCTGCTTGGCAAACAGCGGCCACTCTTGGCTCGTGGTTGTTGATTTCGGCCAAGACTGCTTGGTGTTTCTTTTGCAGATTTTGAACGCCGATAAGATCGCGACCGCGGTTTGTGCTTGCAGCGACTGGTTCCTTTTCTCTGATCCAGGCCTCTTCATCTTCGATGTCACGGAAGAGTTGTTGCACCTGATGAGAGTCAAGAAGCCGCTGCTTGCGGATACTCATTGGCCTCTGCAAAGCTGAATACCGACCTTGCAGCTGATCCTGTTTCGCTTTGATATTATCAGCGTCAAAATGACCCGAGCTAACAAAATTTTCCGCTGCCTGCGTGATGCTTTCAATCCTATCAGAATGAGATCCCACATCAGCTTCGAGCAGAGCGTGTTTCTTCTGCAGATTCTGAACACTCGTCAGATCCTTGCCATAATCTTCAGACATCAGTTGTCCTTCGACTTCAGACAACCAAAGCTCAATGTCCTCAACGGTGCGATTGAATTGCTGCTGCTGAGAAGCTTCTTGAAGCTTAGCGCCCTTCTTGTCTGAAGCGTGAGCAAGACTTTCCCAGAGGGAAAGAATCTCGTCGGTACGAGAGCGAATGCGATCGCTCGCATAGTGTTGACTCTCAATCAATTCTTGCCCGGTGGAAACCAGTTCGTCCATGCGAGTTTTGTTTGCGTTCAGTTCCTGCTCAAAGTTTTGGTGCTTCTGGACTTTTCCGTTCAAATTTGTTGGGTCGAGGTAACTGTCATCGGTGGCGAACTTTAGTTTCTCGTAGATCCAGCCTTTTGTTTCGTCGCAGTCTCTTTCGAATTGTTGAAGCCTGTAAAAAAGGAATTAATTAAATTAGTGTTTACTTATTAATTATTATAATTTTCAAGTATATAGTTGAAGAGTGACACGCCATAAGGGGTTAAGCAGGGTGTCTGGCGTTTCTCCTTAAAAAAATGCCAAGGCTTATCCAGGTTTTCCAAGTAAAAAATAAATTTTTCCAGGTATCATTTTTTAATTATTACCATAAACTTTCATGGAAACGATCTTTTTTCTTGAACCTGTACGATAGAAATAATTTATACAACTAAATGAACCATATAAAATGTACATTATACGATTTATGAAATTCTTGAGTTTAACTAACTGTATTTATCGACATTATTGCGTTTAAATAAATTGTTTTGTTAACGTTATTCGTGTCTCAATAAACTCATTTAATTTCCTTTGTATTTAAATAATACGATCACCCAAAGAAGAATTAGTATTTTTCTACTAAATAAGTTACTTAGCAAACGTTTCCACTAATCTTTAATAAAACGATTACTATTTTTTAGTAAAAAACTACAAATTCGTTTAGTAAACTAACTAAATGAATTTATTAAGAAGCCTTACTAAGTGAATATGTAGTTTTCTGCAAAAGCTTACTAAAGCAATTGATAAACGACTTCTCCCGATTTCATTCCGAGTGGCTACAAAATTCAAATTTCAAAATTCTCTTACTTTTCCTGGTCAATTTTTTATTTTCCATTCCGTTATCTGCCATTATAATTAAAATTATAATTATATAATACAGGGATCACAGTGGTTCAGCAGTTTAATTTTAGGGAAAATAGGGGATTTCTTTTTTGAAAAAAGGGATTTTAAAAAAAAGGAGGGAAGTTTAAAAAAAAAAAGCTAGGAAGCTGCAATTCTCCAGAATCTTAAAAAATCCTCAAAAATCTTACATTACTGTCTAGAATCTGATAAAAAAATCCTCAAATTTCTAAACTTTCAGAATCTTTGGAAAGCTCTAGAATTTTTTTAAATCCATCATGACTTTTGGACTTTTCAACGGACTTTTAAAATCCAAAAAATTCTCTACAATCTAGATTTCTGAGTGTTTCAGAATCTCGCAGTCTTCCTGATTCTTTCAAAAACTTTCATAGAGTTCTAAAATTTTCTACACCGAGAGAACATACTTACTTTTCACGTATGATCTCGTCTCACGCTACATTAGTTTGGGTTAATTCATACTATTACAGTATACATTCATACTTATTTAGTGTGAGGTAGCACTAAATAAGTATGAATGTATACTGTCATAGTATGAATTATCCAAACTAACGTAGCATGAGACGAGATCATACGAGAAAAGTAAATATATTCTCTCGGTGTAGTCTCTTCCAGACTTTTTTTTTAAAGACTCAAGAAGTCTACAGAATTTTAGGAAGATTCTGAAAATAGTCTAGAAGATTCTTTAAGATTATTAGTCTTTTGAGAGGCTTCTAAATGATTTTGCAGAATTCTAATACACTTCAGAACAATGTGCTTGAAGTTCTGAAAGTTCAAATGAACGAATTCTTTATTTGATTTTATTTTAAACTCAAATTTGTTCTAACATATTGGTTTATAATTATAGAAACTAGTGTATTAATAAAGAAGTTAGAATCGAGAAGGTTTTAAAAGATTAAGGAAGAATTCAGAAGAATCTAAATGATCGCAGCTTTTATTTAAAACTGTCTAGAATATTTTGGAGAATTTTTACAGATTTCAGATAAGTTTTGAAGATTCTAAAGAATTTGAGAGAATTCCGGTAATCTTTTGTAGACTTTGGAGGATTCTAAAAGATTCTGTGGAAAATTCTAGAAGATTACGGAAGTATTCATACAATTTTAGAAGATTCTGGAAGAGTCTAGTATATGTTGTAGAATATTGACAAATATTATTTTATAAGATTATTTTAGGAGTACTCATAAGATTCTAGAAGAGTCTCAAATATTTTGAAGAATTTTCAAGTATTTTAAATAAATTTTAAAGATTCTGGAGGACTTTAAGAGATTATGGGATATTTAAGAAAACAATAGAGAGTTTTTGAATCACAAGTTTCTATTTCTTATAATTCTTGAAAAATTATTCGGAAATTTCAATATAAAAAGGGAAAAAAGGGAGAAAAAGGAATAAAACTATAAAAAAAGTGATTTTAGGAGATTTGGAGAATAAAATGAGAAAGGGGGAAAAAGGGGAATAGAGGACTGACTATTCCCCGATTTTGTAATAAACTATATAATTATAACAATTGTTAAATTATAATAACTATTGAGATATAATTATAATTTGTTCAAAATCGAAAACTTTTCTTTGAAAGTTTTCTCTGATTTTTCCGGCCCATTTTTAAATTCTCTAACTTTTCAGAATTCTCTGACCCGATGTAGCAAGGCTGTCATTTGAAAAAAAACAAACTACTCATTCAAATTTAAAGAGATAAGAATTCCAGGACTATGAGTGAAATTCAGAGTTTTCCAGGTTCTTCAGCTAAAAAATAAATTTTTCCCCGTATCATTTTTTAATTATTACCATAAACTTTCATGGAAAAAATCTTTTTTTCATGAACCTGTACGATAGAAATAATTTATACAACTAAATGAACCATATAAAGCGTATATTTTACGATTTCTGAAATTCTTGAGTTTAACTAACTGTATTTATCTGTTTAGGCTCAAGAAACTATTTTTTAAGAAAATACACTCTAAGAAAAATTAGTAATTTTTTACTAAATGAACTACTAAGAAAGCGTTTCCACTAATCTTTAATAAAACGATTACTATTTTTCAGTAAAAAAAAACTACAAATTCATTTAGTAAACTAACTTAATGAATTTATTAGTAAGCCTAACTAAGTAAATATGTAGTTTTCTACAAAAGCTTACTAAAGCAATTGATAAACGACTTCTCCCGATTTCACTTCGGGTTGCTACAAAATTCCAATTTTAAAATTCTCTTACTTTCCCTGACCAATTTTTCATTTTCCCATACCGTTATCTGCCGTTATAATTAAAATTATAATTATATAATACAGGGATTACAGTGGTTCAGCAGATTAATTTTAGGGAAAATAGGGGATTTCTTTTTCGAAGAAGGGGATTTTAAAAAAAAGGAGGGAAGTTTTTTTCTTTTAAAAATACCAAGAAAGCTGAAATTCTCCATAATCTTAAGAAATCCTCAAAAATCTTAAATTCCTGTCTAGAATCTAATAAAACACTCCCCAAACTTCTAAACTTTCAGAATCTTTGGAATGCTCTAGAATTTGTTTAAATCCTTCATGACTTTTGGACTTTTCAACAATTTTTTAAAATCTTACTAGAATATTTTTAGTTTCCCATTATCTTTATATACACTTAATCTTTTAAAATTCCAAAAAATTCTCTACAATCTAGATTTCTGAGTGTTTTAGATTCTCACAGAGACTTCCTGATTCTTCCAAAATTTTCCATAGAGTTCTAAAATCTTCTAGACTCTTCCAGACTTTATTTATGAAGACTCAAAAAGTCTACAGAATTTTAGGAAGATTCTGAGAACAGTCTAGAATCTTACTTTAGAAGATTCTTCATGATTATTAGTCTTTTGAGAGGGTTCTAAATGATTCTGCAGAATTCTAGAAATTTTAATACACTTCAGAATAATATGCTCCAAGTTCTGAAAGTTGAAATGAACGAATTCTTTATTTGATTTCGTTTTAAACTCAAATTTGTTCTAACATATTGGTTTATTATTATAGAAACTAATGTAATGATAAAGAAGCTCATGACATTTCTCTTTATTTTGTAGATTGAACGATATTTCAAGATAAATTTGAGTTGTGAAAAAAGTTCGTTCATTTGAACGTTCAAAACTTCAGATACATTTCAAAATATTCTTGACGATTCTAGAAGATTTTAGACGATCATGGAAGAGTTCAGAAGATTTTATACGATTTTAGAAGATTCTGGAACATTCTAGTATATTTTGTGGAATATTAAAGAATTTTTCAGAATTCTTTAAGATTGTATAAGATTATTATAGATAAATAAAATTATTTAGAATCCAGAATGTTTCAAAAGATTATGGAAGAATTCAAAAGAATCTAAATGATTGTATATTTTAAAACAGTCTAGAATATTTTAGAGAATTTTTACAGATTTCAAATAAGTTTTGAAGATTCTTAAGAATTTGAGAGAATATCGGTAATCTTTTTTAGACTTTGGAGGATTCTAAAAGATTCTGTGGAAAATTCTAGATATTTTGGGATATTACTTTATAAGATTATTGTAGGAGTACTCAGAAGATTCTAGAATGGTCTCAAATATTTTGGAGGATTTTCAAGAATTTTAAATAAATTTTAAAGATTCTGGAGGACTTTAAGAGATTATAGGATACTTAAAAAAACATTAAGAGTTTTTAAATATCACAATTATTTATTTCTCATAATTCTTGGAAAATTATTCGGAAATTTAAATATAAAAAGGGAAAAAGGGAGAAAAAGGAATGAAACTATAAAAAAAGTGATTTTAGGAGATTTGGAGAATAAAATGGGAAAGGGGGAAAAAGGGGAATAGGGGACTGACTGTTCTCCGATTTTGTAATAAACTATATAATTATAACAATTATTAAATTATAACTATTGAGATATAATTATAATTTGTTGAATCAAAAAAAATTCCCTGACTCTTTGAAAGTTTTCCCTGATTTTCCCTGACCATTTTTAAATTCCCTGGCTTTCCAAAATTCTCTGACCTGATGTCGCAATCCTGTCATTTGAAAAAAATTTACTCATTCAAATTTAGAGAGATAAGAATTTCAGGACTATGAGTGAGATTCAAGGACTTTCCCAGGTTTTCAGGGATTTCCAGGACGCTAGAAACTCTGGATTAAGTCACATTTTGCTGATTTTTCAGGAGATAAAAAACATTCCGTAAAATCTAATTTTGAAATTAAAAAAAAAAACAACAAACATCCTCTCTCGAGATACATCAATACTGAATTGAAGCGTGAAAAGCTTCATTGGAAAATGTTTTTAGTTTCCGAAAAAATGGAGGTGATTAAAAATCCAATTTTCCATTTAAAAAAAATACAAAAATTTGATTTCTAGATTTCTAGTTATTGAGTTGCTGAATCGACACAAAAAAAGTTTGATCGGAAAATGTCATTAAGTTCCGAAAAAATGTATGGAGAATTTTTCTTTTCATTCCAGATGCGTGTTTTTTCAACTTTGACGCTGATTAAAAATCTAATTTTGAATTTAAAAAAAAATAATAAAAACTTGCTACCGAGGTACTGTAGTAATGAATTGATACATGAAAAGTCTAAAAGTCATTGAGTTCTGAGTAAATGTAGGGACAATTCTTTTCCGGCCTAGGCGCATATTTTTTAAATTTTAGGCTACAATGTATAACATCTTATTTTTAATTCAAATATGCAGATGCAGTATAGATCTGGAGCTATGGAGTTGCAAACAGTTAAAAAATGTTGCATAAACTTGAAAAAAAACTTGAGAAAAAATGTTTTAAAAAATTGAAAAAGTGCAAAAAAAATGAAAAATTGAAAAAAAAAATTTGAGAAATGAAATTATAAAAAATTCCTTTTGTCACAATGTATATTAAAATTTATCTGATTTTTTGAGCCAATAATCTCACTTTAGAAAAAATGTGGATTAATCCCTTATATTAATCCCGTGCCACCCTCAAGTTTTTATTTTTCTGACCTGTATGCATCTTCCAATCGCTGTCTACGCTGGGCAGATTTGTCCAGAAGGATAGACCTCCTCTCCAGAAGCATTTGCCGCCTCTGAGCCACATCATCAGCAGCATAATGTTCACCTTCAATCAGCTTTCCAGCAAATTCATCCAGTGCCTTGATTTTCTCGTCCTGAGCAGCAAGACTCTTATCAAAATCCTCATGCTTTTTAATCAGCGCCTCGACACTATCAAGCGAGTCTCCCAGATCCTCATTGGCAAGGAAAGCCTCCTGTTTTGCCATCCAGGCATCAGCTTGCTCAGTGTCTCGATAGAAAAGCTGCAGGTCCATGCACTGTTCGTACAAAATCCTCCTCTTCTCCCAGAGACTCAAAAGCGCAGATTTATCCTCGGCGAGAGATTCCAACTTTCTTGCTACTTCTTCCGCCGCATAGTGTTTTCTCTCAAGAAGCTGGTTTCCTGCCAAGGTCGTTGCATCGAAACTGTCAGCCCTAGCGTCGATTTCTCCCTTGTGTTCTTGGTGTCTTTCCAAAAGTGCCTCGGCACCCGCAACATCCTTGGCCAACTCATCAGCAGATATAATCGCCCGCATGTCGTTCATCCAAGAAACCAAATCTCTATAATCAGCCAAAAATCGGTGCAAGTAGTAAGACTCATCCAATTTCAGGCGTCGCTCTTTTGCTTTTCCGGTGAGACTCTCCCAGGATTGGAGAATTTCGATCCGCTTTGCTTGGATTTGCTGCGAATGATCTGCCTGGTGAATACCAGCAAGTCTATCAGCTTCAGCGCTTAGAGTTGCCACTTTGTCGTCAAGAGCAGCCAAGTCGCGTTCGATTCCCTCGTGTTTGCGCTGCAGAGTTTGGACACTTGCGAGGTCACGTCCAAAGTCATCTGAGGAAAGAACCACGTCCTTTTCTGCGATCCATGCCATTGTTTCGTCAGCATCGCGATTGAATCTCTGGATCTCGTGGGCTCCGAAGAGCTTCTCCTGACGGAGGATTGCGAGTTGCTTGAGTCTCTGCCAGGATTCGTTAAGTTCCTCCTTTCTGCGAAGGATTGTGTCCCGCTCGGGATGACCATCCAGAAGAAGTTTGTCAGCAAGTTCATTAACTTCTGTGACTCGGTATTCTTGGCTCGCCATATCCTTTTGGAATTCGTCGAATTTTCGCTGGAGAACTTCTACGTGCTCCAGATCGTGACCGAACTCGTCGGTTGTTACGAAGGCTTCTTTGTCGTGGATCCAGAACATTACTTCGTCGCAGTGGCGAAGGAATTGAACTAGGACCAAGGCCTGTTGCAGCTTGAGGCCTTTATCTGCCAATCGGGAAAGCAAGAGTTCCCAAAGGCGATGAAGTTCCTCTGTAAAAGAAAATATTAGTAAAAGTTGGTTTCAAAAATTAATTGCAAGTTAATTAATGTTGATATTTTTCAGATTTTTAGACTTACCAAGTCTCTTGCGGATAACATCGCTAGAGAAATGATGTTGAGCAATCATCTCGGAACCGGTGTTATCGAGCTGCACGATGGCATTGGAATGTGCAGCAACCTCTGCTTCAAAAGCCTGGTGCTTTTGAATCTTGGCTTGCAAATTGGTAGGATCTTTGTAACTCTCATCTGAAGCCGCCTGCAATTTCTCGTAAATCCATCCTTCGAGTTCGTCCGCATCTCGCTTAAAGTACTGAGAAAAAATTTTGTTTATTTAGTCGAATTAGGGACAAACAACAATTTAGCCAGTCCTGAAATTCATTTTTCTATAGAAATGAGAAAATTTTGTTAACACTATTTTGGAAAGATGAAATACCAAAAAAATGTTTTTTACTGTTTAGAGCATGTAGGACATATGTGCTATATATTTTTCACAAAATTTCTTATAAATAAATAAATAAAGTGCATTATTCACAGAAGACAGCGATGAGTGAATCTTTTCCTCACCGCTGTCTTCTGCGCAAAATATATTTCATTTATTTATTTAGGAGACAATTGGTGAAAAATATTTGGCTATAGTCACGCCTCTTACGTGCGCCTAAGGAGATTGTCAAGCCTGACTTTAACCATTTATAATATTCCGTTTTTCTCGCAAATAAATAAATAAAAATCATTTTCAATAGGAGCCAACTTTGAGGGAAAGATTCACACACTGCTGACTCCTATGGAAAATGCATTTCATTCATTTATTTACGAGAAAAACAGAATATTATAAATGGCTAATGTCTGACATATGCCCTTAAGGGTATGTGATACATAATGATGTCATGAATTACCGACAGATTTTTTATTTATATAAAGCGGGTTTATGAGGAATGAAAATATAAAGCTGAAATTACCCACCGATTTTTTATTTATATTCAGCAAATTTATGAGAAATAAAAATATAATGCTGAAATTTGAGGAAATAATAAGGAATATATCAAGGAATCGATGTCCGGTTTCAGTTTTTATTTCTGAAAAAAGTTATTTTTGAAAATTTTGACAAAGCTCAACCCAAAAAGGACTTATACCTCCCAGTTTTCTTTTGATTACACTTCTGTGATGTATCACAATCATTTTGAGACCAAAAAGAAAAAAATCGCTTCGGCCGTTTTTGAAAAAACTTATTTTTGATTTTTCTAAAGAGGTTAATCAACATATTTTCATGAAAATAAGTTGAAAATGAAATCGTATTGGCTTAAGCCGTTTAGTTTCGCATACAAAAGAAGGTTCTAGCTGCTGAACATCTTGCGTGAACTGAAACCGTTCAATAACTGAAAAATGGGAGAAAAAGTGAAAAATAATAGTTTAAAAAAACCTAAAAAACACGATGTTATAGCAGATCCAACTAAAAAGTAAAAAATAATTTTTAAATAATAAGATGTTGTCCCAACAGCAATAGATAGGCACCTAACTCGATAAAATCAATTAGTTTTCAGAGAGTTTAAAATAATAGTAAAGTGATAAAGAAAAAAAATGTTATCATATAAAAAATGTGGGGTGCTTTGTTATATACTTTTATACTATCTCAAGTTTTAGCAACCCACGCTTTTTATATGATAAAATTATTTTTGTTTATCACTTTACTATTATTTTTAACTCTCTGAAAACTAAGTGATTTTATCGAGTTAGTTGCCTATCTATTGCTGTTGGGATAACATCTTATTATTTAAAAATTATTTTTTACTTTTTAGTTGGATCTGCTATAAAAGCGTGTTTTTTAGTTTTTTAAAAACTATTAATTATTTTTGCTTTTTTAATCTTTAAACGAACTTAAATTTCATAGTAACTTGAAGACTCCACTTTTTGGTATATGGCCTTCCTTGCATATGTGGTAGGCGTTTCTCAGACTCCTTCTCCGGAAAATTGATAAATCGTTAATCCTGATGATCTTGGTCAGGTTAATGGGACAAACTTATTAAATTATTGTATTGTCATCGGTCCTTGATGAGTGTGCAAAGTTTTAATTTAATCTGACGTCTTAAAGTGGGTGAAGAGAACGTTTAAAGATTCCGTTACATAGATACATACAGGTGAAGCTATAAATCGTTAATTAATCCTGATGATGCTGGTCAGCATGAGACAAATTTTTTAAATTATTGTATTGTCATCGGTCCTTGATGAGAGTGCAATGTTTCAATTTAATCTGACGTCTTAAAGGGAGTGAAAAGAACGTTCAAAAGATTCCGTTACATAGTTATATAGATACATACAGGTGAAGATAACAAAAGCGTGTTAAAAAACATAAGTATTTTGGAAAATGTTTCTTTTCAATCCATCCGAAATCCCAAATATCTCTCTTCAAGAATTAAAGTACACAAAATTTGCTGCAAAACTTAAATATAAATGAATGTTCTATCTCTACAAGTTTCGGAGTTATAGCCTGCAAAAGTCGTTTTTGAGTAAATATATATTTTTTTTAACTAACAATTTTAGTTGTTGGGCAGTAACTTCTTTTCTATCGTTGAGTGAAGATTCAACGTTTCTATGCATGGCTGGTGAAAGTTACCACTAAATAAATGAAAGTAGACTCAATTTCGAGTAAATATAAAATAATTAATGCTCTAGCTCTGATAGGACCGAAATTATGTCTTTCTGAAGATGATCCTTTTTTATTGAATTTTGTTAAACAACATTTTTTTATGCTTTTCATCAAGTACAAGACAACTACAACATCAAGTACAAGATACAAAATATGTATTATAAGAGCATTTTTCCATGTTTCGTTCTCCAGAAAGGAGAAATTAAAAAACAAATTTTGTTTAACAAAATTTAATTTAAAAAAGTCATTTTTAGAAGGCCATAATTTCGGTCTTAGAGCTGGAACATTGATTTTGTTAGATTTACTCGAAAATAAGTTTACTTTCATTTATTTAGTGGCAACTTTTAACAGCCACGTATAGGAAAGAAGTTATTACCCAAAAACTAAAATTTTTAATTAAAAAAAAATTATTCACTTTTCTCCCATTTTTCAGAATTATTGAACGGTTTCAGTTCTCTCAAGATGTTCAGTGGGTAGAACTAAACACTAAACGATGTAAGCCAATACAATTTTATTTTGCTTCCTCATAGAGGAGGCTTTGTAATGGTTACATTTTCGAAAATTTTTAAATTTTTTAAATTAAATGTTCGTCAGTTGATAAATGTCGAATACAATGTGCTGAACAATTGTCTGGAAGTATGTATGTGCGCGTGGATGTCACACTTTCTTGTGAACACGATAACTTGAGAACGGTTGCAGATAAATTGATGAAATTTGGAGGGCTTATTTTTACCACTAATATCT
>JBAGKK010000021.1:38642-60804 GCA_037177015.1 Euceroptres primus
CTGTTTGTAGGTAGGCGTGGCCTAACATCTCGTTTGCAAGAGTACTCTTGCTGAAATAGGATGAGTTGCTTGCAACCATAGCAAGGCGAAGTTCGAGGCATAACTGCTTTAAAAGCATGAAACTTTGTACTTTTTTAGCATGAAGGGATCTCTGCTTAAAATGTACGAAGTTTGCACCAGGATAGCAAGAATAAAACCTCCTACAAAAGCATGACCAGCATTCTTGCTATTATAGTCAGATTTTTCTCTCCGTGTAGTTTAATTTATTATTGAAAAACGTCGCAGTGTAAAGTTTCTGAAAAAACTTCACACTGCGAACCGAAAATTATCAATTGTGGAGTAACTTCAGACTGCGAACGGAAAATGATCAACTGTGAAGCTACTTCACACAGTGAACGAAAACCGATCAAGATTATTATATATAATTAGGGCTACCACCTGGCCGAAATTAGACCGGCCTAGCCGAAATTTTTGGTCCAAGGCCGGTTGCCGGTCGGACTTCCGACCGGCCCTGTATAAGGCCAGAAAAATAGCATTATTCCAAAGTTCCACTGTCAAAATTTTTTTGCAATGAAATTAATTTTTTGTAAGGTTATTTTTTTCTCCAGCACTGGACGTCTACCCTACAGCGCTACGAGTGATAAATTTATCAATCAGTTATTGAAGAAAAAGAGAAGAGAGCAAACCACCTTGCTTGTTTGCACTTTTATTCGCTTGACTAAACGTGATTGGCCACGCGTTGATTTTTCGTTAATGGTAAGACCTATCAAATTCAACACATGAAAATGCAACCTAAGGAGAGGTTTCTTTCTACTTAAATGTATAAAGTACATATATGAATTTTTGAATTTCGCGTGCTACACGCTTCCACTTCTCTGCCGTCCAAAGTAAAAAGATACATAAGTGATATTGTCGCTTAGGTAGACTTTTCCATTGCTAGGTTTAAGAGAATAACCCTAAACCACAAAGTCACTTACGTATCTTTTTACTTTGGACGGCAGTTCTCCCCTCCCTTATTCGGAATGTCCCTCACCCCCTTCAGACGACTTTCGACATAGGCCGGAAAAATCATGAGCAAAAGGTGGCAACCTTATATGTTATTATAAATAACTTGAATATGTTTTCATCTACCATTTATCATCAAATCCTACATTATCATTGAAATATAGACAAGTGCAGGGAACTGTATAGAATGAGTTTAGTCTTCCCGATAGATGGCTATAGTGTTGACAATTCTGGAGAATTCAAAATTTTATTAAAAAAGCAGAGTTCCATGCTTTCAAAAGTCTTTTCTGTACGGAATTCGATATAAAAATCAATTTCTTCAATTTATCAATTAATTTGCATTGAATCAATTTTATTTCAAACTTTTTATTTCTGACATCTCAAATTAAGGACGTTCTTATCTTTCTTGAGATTTGAGGATCAACATATTTCAATTGCTCTATAATTTGAAACTTTCAAAATGAGTGATCCAAACTTTACTTGAAGGTTCTATAGTTAAGCCCCAATAAAGTTTCAAATTTCAAAGTTCAATGCTCCGAGTTATAAACTTGAAAGCTATGGAGGCAAACAGGTTCAAAAGGACAAAGCATCATTTAGAGTGCGAGATTCTTTGCAAATTGACACAATAAAAATGGAAACAAAAAATAACTTCTGAATTAAAAAAAAAAACAAGTTAAAAATCAGGTCCAACTTTGCATAAATTCGTAGCCGTGCTGAAACGACGGAAATGTTTTAGTGGTACCCAGTGGGGAAGTTTTTAGTCGCATCGTCGCACACACGTGACCGAGTCTTGGACAAGTGAGAGTGCTCTTTACCTATACCAAAGCTACAGTCCTGAACATACATACATAAATGCAGCTAAGTGCGACGGAGTGAACAGTGTTGCGTGCGTATGTGGTCTCCCGTCGGGAAGTAGTGGCAAAGGGGTGGGGGAGGTTAAGCGGAGTGAAATGGTAGAGAAGGGAAATACGATTCAGGAGAGAACGGGGAAGAGCAAGGGGGCTATGCCTTGCAGTATGATAGAGGACTGACCCGAGCCAAGGTTGCATGGTGACGCCATCAAACTACTAGTGCATAATAGCGCCGCTTTCTGAGGCCGTGCTAAAATCGGAACTCATCCTCCGCCTGCGTGTCGGTTTCCTCGCGACAACTATCCAACAATCCTACGTGAAATCAAACTCAAAATAATGCCCATCCATCATCCAAGATCAAGTTTTTTTCTTTGCTGCCACAATTTATTATTTTCAATCAAAAGTTCAAGCTTTTAAACTGGAAGCTCCCCTTAAAATGGCAGACGTGCCAAATTGAAAATTTTCTCTCGGATTTTCTGATTGAATTTTGATGTAAACTCTGTAAAATTAGAAACTTCCAATTCAGACGCTTTTAGCATCGGCGCTTCTGGTTTTTTTCTGGCGTCAGATTGTAGTGAATATTGAGAGCTGGATGTCAGGCGCTTATGAGAGATATTCAACGAATTTTAGGACGGGCTGCAACACGATCTAAAAATAGTGTGCAAACCGTTGTTGTTCTCGAGGCTTCGGGAGGCTGGCCGCCCGCGCAAGAAGGTTTCGATGAAGCCGGATCAGCAAGCAGGCCGTGTTTACGTGCAGTGTGACTAGCTAGATGAGTCAATCGTAGACCCGTTGTCTAGGATCATGGGAGTGGGGACTCCTACTTCACTGACCTATACCACGGCGAACGGAAAGACCGCTACGTTCGTTCGCTGACTACGATAAATCAATGCCTGGCGACAAGCGTATTGAATCAATTATTTGTGACGGCTGAGGCATTGTTTTCATCAACTTTGCTTATAATAGCTATTTTAGGTTGACGACCAACTTCGACCCATGACGTTCATACTTTTCGCAAGGTTACTTGAAAGTTGTTGATGAGTCTTGCATTCGATGTATGTGACCGTCCACGAAGAAAGGGATCTGACACCCAAAAGCTCGATTTTCTTCCAAAATTCGAATTTTTATTAAATTGCAAAGTGATTATGGAGTTACTGTGGAGTACTTATGGAGTTCCTGTGTTGGACCGCCTCTTCAATTGCCCCTCCTGTAAAATTTAGCTCCGAGGCGTTAGGGTCCCTTTCTTCGTGAACGGTCATAGATAAATTTTTTTAAAAATTACAATCGAATTTGTTTCTGTTCAAGTCAGAACACACAACTTTCGCCGGCCTTCCGGATTATTTTCTCATGGATTGCAGGTCGGTACTTTCTCGGAATTAAGCGCAGGAAAAAATCATTGGGAGGTGAGGATGAATACTGAATCCTATTTTTAAAAAAGACATGGCATGAGAATCTCGAATTGAGAAAAGTCGAACTCGAAATGTATAATATAGATTTTATAGATGGCAATGAGAAGTGTATCAACGGCTAGTATGGAAAAAGAATACTGAATTGTCATATCCGCGATCGTTTCTTTCCTTCCTGACAGTTGGGGCAGGAAGTTTAACCGAGAGTCGCGCGTAACTGCCGATAGTTTAAAAATACTCGGCGGGTGCTCGATAAAGTCGCGAGAGAGAGAGGTTTAGTTGCAAAGTCTCGTTTATTTTACGAGAAATTCGCGCTAATCTCGCGGCCGGAAGTACAAGTATAGCGAAGGGAGGCGTAGACAGAGAGGGAAGAGCGTCGAGAAAAAGAAAAGAGAGGCAGATTTCTCGGTGGGGATTCCAGGGTCGCGAGGATCGACGGGGCAGGGAATGAGGTAAAAAAGAGGTATGCTGAAAGTGAGGCAGAGATGCTGCGGCGAGAACGCATTCTCGTGTGTATAGCCAAGATGGATAATTGGCTGCGAATCGCGAGAGATACCTATTGCACTAGACGCTTCCGAGCTTACATGTTACGCTCAACGTAATTGCTTAGATTAACCAAGTGATTACTTCAGACCACGAAAAACTCACGCTTCCGCACACCACTTTGCCTGCTTTTTTCTGGGAAGACAAACTGTAAAAAAATCATGCAATTAAACCCCAGAAATTATAGGTACAAGTACTTCTTTAACATTTGGTAATTAAAACTTTAACGTCCGAGATTTAGCAAAAACAATCATTCCCTCCTTCAAAAATTAGTCTATCAACATTTTATACAATCGTCGGATTTTTTCTTGGAAATTAGCTTTTGGAAGTAGCTCGGGAAGTAGATAGAAGATTTTTCGTCTTGGAAATCGATTTTGGTCGCGAGACTCCCTCTAATTGTAATGTTGCAGTTAGAGGAATTGGACCATGTAAAATTAATACAACCTCTTTTGGAGTAAGAATGAAACGTTTGACATCATAATGTTCTTGACATTCAAATTTTAAAGTAAAAATAACCAGTGTAGAATTTCTGCAACAGATTTGAATCCGAGAAAAAATCGAAGCCAGGAATGAGTACGAAAATAGAATAGCAGCATCGCCTGGCTTTTTGCGATAGCTTGGTCTCAATTTTCGCAACACATGTGTGCGACAAGAGCCGTCGGCTTGGCACGCGGAATTCCTCGTTGGCGATCGTGACCCCACGACCCTTGCAGTGGGTGCGTACACTCCACTCGAGAATTATTCGTCGAAAGGAGCGACAAAAGGTCCCCAAGCGTCGATTATGGAGCGGATACGCCTCGGAGAGTGTGTAGCACGGTGCACGGGATCGAGTGCATAGAGAGAGGAAAGAGGATAAGGATGGGGCCGGACTGTGGAGGAAGAGGAGATGGAGGAGGTCGAGAGAAGGGGAGAGTTGACCTTCGGCTGCGTCGGGAAAGTCAGGCAGTCACTGACCGACAGACTAACTTAACTGCTCTATCCTTCTCCTCCTCCCTTCTACTCCTTTCGCGACTGCTAGTCCGATGCACCATACACGGACCAACGTCACTCTTCCACCATCCTCTCATCCGCCTCTCTTTCCTCCTTCCTCCTCACTCTTCTCCCCCTTCCCAGAATTCCCTCGCAAATTCTCGCTCTCTCTCTTTCTCACTCCCTTTCGTCCCATTCCTCCCTCATTAGACGCAGACCCTTGTGCGGTTGTGCCACCCTATTATGTTACCCTACTGCCTTTGGTTGCTATCTTTAACCCCAAAACCCGTTTAAGAAGCAAACCAAGTAGGGAACTTGAGCAAACGCCTTACTCGCACCCGGAAAAGGTAAAAGGACCGAGGAAACCATGATCCAAGTTGGATCATGCGAGAAAACGAAAGGGAGAGTCACTTGGAACAAGAGACAACGGCGTCCTCCATGCATAATGAAATGCGTTGCCAGGCTGCTGCAGATATCAAAAAACAAAATGACTTTAAGATAATTCCTCTTTTTACAGATATGATGTTTTTACACTAAATCAGAAACAGTTCTGATAAAGAAACGATCAGTGATTGTTACATATTCATGTAATTGGATACATTCTTGAAAATGCCTTTCTAATCAACTTTTCATGTTTGTCTCCAGTTTAATTTGAATGAGGATATAACTAGTTTCTCAGCATTTTGAACAATGGTTGCCTCGTACCCGGAAGTCCGTGCATCAATGATTCGCGACCAACGTCATCGCGTGTGCAATATACATACAGATAGCTTTCTACAGAGGGCTCGATTTTTTCGTCGTTTCAACAAAGGTCAAAATGACACCAATGGGAAGAATGCGTGACTCCTCTTCCGTCCTCGCAGACGCAAGTGAGGTTAGTGACCAACCCGAACTCGGATGGCAGACTTTCTTACATAGTGTATATTTATGTGTTTTCCTATTCTTACGTATATGCAAAGGCGTGAGTGTGCATTTTAATGTCATTTTTCGCTCTTACGAAAACTTCCTGCGGCTTGCAACGAACCTCACACACTATTTTTACGTCTAAGGGTGTCTCCATTGCGAAAAAGTTTACAATTCAAAATGGAAGGAAACTTTTCCACAGAAGGAAGCACAGAAAAAAAATCTGTATCAGAGCTAGATACAAATTTAGTACCCGGACCAGAAAAACAACAACGTACATAAATCAGGAATGTACACAGAAAGAAAAGGTATGATTTTTGATACAACTTAAGCAAGAATGCAGGTACTAAGTGAAATGGCTGAGTGGACCATAGACATGTGGTTGGCCGAGATATGGATGAGCCAACCATACTAAGGCTGTCCTGTCCAATTTAAAAATGACTGTGTGCACCATAGACATGTGGTTGGCCGAGGTATGGATGTCCCAACCATACTCAGACTGTTCTGTCCAATCTAAATGGCTCTTGTATCTAATGCAGTAACTATGGCGGACATAACCATAACTTTGGGTATATTTTGGATGCGTCCCACGCTCAGTGCCACTTTAGTTTCCACTGCTACTCTAACTGACGTAATTTCTCCAGTGAGGAAGCATTTTGGTTATTTTTTAATTATTTTGCTGTGATTTTGTTGTTGAATGCATTCTTGTAAGTGACTTGCACTCTAATTTCCCGTGCATTGTATGTTCCTGGGGGGATCTTTCCACGTTTGTCACTCTAAAACATACGATATAACAGACCTATAATATTGCAATATTAATAATATCTGATATATTTTTTGTATTTAGTTTATGCTATGTTAAGGGGATACATGTATGTATCTCATGTATTTTATGTAATATTACTATATTAATAAAATGTACTACGTAAAATGTACTACGTAAAACGTGAAAAGTTTTACTTTTTATTAATACATACTACCCTATCATATTATTCATAATTCATATAACAATGTACAATCGTTGTCTAGGCCATAATTACTATGACACCGCTTCCATCTGATTTGTACGATATAATAAGGCATGTTAAGATGTGCCTGCAAAGTGTTTTTTTCGGTTACATATCCCACTAGGATACTTCAACTATTTATATGGATCTCAGAACCATCTCGGATTGGACTTCTCATCCATTGCTATGCTCGGAACAACCATATCCCTTTCCTCACGTAACCAAGGAAACGCAACCAGCCGCTGTGGATACAACAAACATATCCCATTTCTCACGTATCCAAGGTAACGTAACCAGCTGCTATGGATGCAGCAACCATATATATGGCTAGGCCATATTTTTCAATATACTATGGTTGAGGCAATCACACCTAGGGCTCGGCCAACCACAGTCTTCTTTCCGTGTGTAATACCTAAAATAACATTATTTTAAACCTATTTAATCACTATCTAAAACGGAGAAAAATGGATGTTCACAAAATTAGCATTTTCACTGGAACAGCCATCTTCAATGTTAATCAATAGCATTTGGATTTTAATCTTTAACTTTTAAGACTATGGCTGAACATCTAAATGTTACTATGGGTCATACAGAATTCCAGAAGGCTGCCCCAATTATTGTTTTGTTATGTGTTACACATTTCTGATTTAAGGATATTGTTTCTCTGGTTCATATACTGAAGAACCTGGTTCTGTTACAAATTTTCTGCCATGTATTTTCCTCCCTGAACGTTCCAACTAACAATATTAAATTCCTTGTTCGAAAGAGCAAGCTGTTCATATCAGACGTCTAAGGATTGGTCTTCAATATCGGTGTTCCGGTAATCCCTGGTTGCGTCACATATAACGACAGATCTGCCATTGCAAATTGCATTCATTTAGAAACGGGGTTATGACGCATATTAGAAGCTTTGACAGAGCAAGGTCATGTCGTCAAGTGTCGATACTTAATAGTCGATAGAACGATCTTTGAAGTGGTAAAAGTATAACAATGAACGAATGGTGCAGCAAGAAAATGCTTTTGTGTACTTTCGCGTGCACCCGCTACTCTTATCCCCTTCCTTGTTGACGCCCGTTCACTTTCTCTGGCAGTGCGAGAGTCCACCCCCTCCGTGGATTCCCCGCCCTGGCATCCCCACCAACGTTCGGGGTCTAGGCTAGCACAGTGGGTCTAGGTCTAGGCTGACATACTAGTACACGGTACACGCTCATACCATGGTGCGTTTGCGTCGTCGAGGACCGTCAGTACTTACGCACGCAAGCAAAACCCCTTTTGCCTGTGTACAAAACACGCGAGAATGTGCAGCTCACAACGACTGGTCCGTGTAAGTATATTTAGATGCCTGCGTACACGACCTCTGCGGCTTTAGTTTCCTGTGTGTGCGTGTGTAAATTTGCAATGCGGCCCCCCTGCCCCACATATACGCAGCCATAACCCGTACGAGACCAGAGTGAGCTCGCGAGCTCTCGACCGGTCTCTGCCAACCGGAAATGAATCATTTCAAATTGTCAATTTTCGCCCCGAGCATGTGAGGATACAAGAGCTCGACACCGATATCGACCGTGTGCGTGTCGTCCGATCAATCTCCTTGCACGAAGAACCATCAGCGAAGAAAAAATACAGCAGCCATTCCCGGATGGCAATTTTTGTTTCAGGTAAACACGAAAGATGCTTGAATTCGCTGTACTGAACTTCTAAGTCGGATAACTCATGCCCAAGTGTGAACAGTTCTTTTAAGTTACGATCGAAAATAATAAGAATGTTCCTTAGGACACAGAAAAAACTAAGGATAAAATTTGTTGCAGGTAGAGTTGTAAAATTCTCGAGATTCTCCTGGAGGGTTCTCCAAAGAATATTCTCCACTTCAATGGTGGAAAACGATTTTATCGAGAATATTCACGGTTACGTTCCCGTCCTCGAGGTAATATTACCGCTTTACAAGACTAATGCTTTACAACACCGTGCTACACACTCTCCAATTTTAAATTCTCGAGAATTTTACAACTCTAGTTGCAGGTAATTTTTAGAGAGTTTAATTTTTACCCAGGCAACTTCACGGCTTTCAAAATATATTGCCATGGAAAAACGAAAGAAAATTTAACCGATATTTGGGTAAACTTTATCTTATAAAGTTAATTTTTATTGCAGGCAATTTTTACCTCGGAATCGAAGTAAATTTTATCCTTAATTTTTTCTGTTTCCCCATTGATTATTGAAACTAGGCTGGTTCATTTAAGTTCCGTAGTACTGCGGTTAAACCTATTGTACTGTCTTTTTATTTAACAACTCCAGTGAAACAGAGGTCTATACACGGGACCTCCTCACTGCTAAAGTATCATTTAAGTTCCTTTAGCATGAGTATGTATACCACCAGACACAACTCCACTGCACTGGGTATGATCCTGTGAAAAATTTTTCTTTTATTAAGGTGGGCTTAGAATCACTGTATGAATTTAATCACAAACAGTAATAACCCGCGGCTGCATCCGATTTTATTAGAAGTACTCGCATTTGCCTAGACTTTCATACAGGGGAAAGGAAAACTGCAGAAAACCTTTCCCGAGTACAGCCGGTTTATCGTCAGTCGAGTTTGAATGTAAACATTTGATATTATCGACTGTATACACACACCTTCGGCGTCAAACCTCCCGCTTGACATGTCTCCATCGCAGCGAAAAACTCTCGGCTGTGAGCGAATCACAGAAGCAGACACCTATCTGAGTACTAACAATACCCAGGGTTGCTAACTTCCGTGATCGCCGAGCCAAGGTATTGACCACCTGAGCTATGTCATCGGTACCCAAGTTCAATGTTTTCCCTAAAAGTTGAAGTCCCAATGTCTAAACGAACCGATGACTCCCGGGCTCTTTGAATTCGTTGGAGTAATTCGGTCCCGCCCGAATAAGCTTATCTCGAATTTGTTCCGCATTGGTACGAGTCGCAGAGAAGGCAGTTCTCACGGCAAATTGCGAATCGTGAACGAATAAAAGAATTCGTGCTTCGAGTACGTTATTTCTTCTCAAGTTGGTAGACGCGTTTTCCTTCCTTTGAATTCAAGCACGCATGGTTGTGCGTCTAAGCATCACGAAGTAGACATTTAGCGAAAGAGAGAAGCCGGATAAGAACACGCATGTAATCATAGACTTGAACTTGCATGGATGCACGTTGTCTTCAATTGCACCGTGAATCGTGATGTGTATTCGCATCCGGATATGAGACAAAGTGGTGCAGTAAAGTGGCGAGAGAAAGAGAGGAGGAGAGGAAGAAGCTGAGAGATCAAGAAGCAGGAGAGGAAAGAAATGATGAAATAAGGGAGAAGAAGAGGAGAGACAGAGGAAGGCTTGAGCCAGCAGCCGGGAAGCTGCCGTATAGGCGAGGAGAAGGAAAAAGGGACAAAAAGACAAGTGGAAAAAGAACCAAAAAGACCCCCAACAGGGCCGTAATCGGATTCTTGTATAATGTATACAGCAATGGCCGACACGATCCTTTGAGAAATAATAAGCAGCTGTGCGACTACGAGAAAATAATGTTAAACATCGAGTTTAATAAATTAAAAGAAGTAAGACCTTCTTCTGTGGATAAGGCTAATGTCTCCACTTCCATGGCACTTTGCCTCTCCAAAGTAAACAAGTTCATTCATTTCTTTTGTAATGAGACAATCCTACAGACATT
The DNA here is from genome assembly GCA_037177015.1 of Euceroptres primus. Classification (NCBI taxonomy): domain Eukaryota; kingdom Metazoa; phylum Arthropoda; class Insecta; order Hymenoptera; family Figitidae; genus Euceroptres; species Euceroptres primus. The sequence goes on from JBAGKK010000021.1 coordinate 48,999, forward strand.
GCTCGTTTAAGGAGTAAGCTCAATCTGCTCCTCTTGTTCACTCTTCTCACACTTTGGTTTGAATGATAAGGTATCATAATCGACACTAATTAAATCAGCTATAGAAGCTGGAAAGATATTAATAAGCGAGTTTTGAACTAAGCAGGAAGGGGTTGATAATTGAAATCGAGTTGATCTGGATGCGGCCCTGGGAACGAAGAGGGAACTTGGATGAAAAGGCAGACAAGCTTGAAAGAGAGAGAAGTGACGAAAGAGTGAGAGAGGGTAGGGTGGGTTGGTGCATGTCGGGAGGAGGCGAAGAGAGTTCGCCAGGAGGGATGAGAAGAGAGGGGGAAGGGGGGACAGACGGGGTGAATTGCCGGCGACAAGGTCACTGTCTATACCTCGCTAAAGCTAAACCGCCGATGCCTTTGGTATTATACTTGTGCTGCACTCTAGCCCAATGCGACCATCCGCGTGCAAATCTCCCTCTGTGTATGTATAATATATATGTATATATGTGAACACATATTTGTACAATAGAAATAAGGAAAGTGACACTCAGCGAGAACGCATGCGTCTAGATTCCCAAGGAAGGCGATAATGGGACGATTAGGCGAAACTTGGCTCGCTGTTCTGAGATTCAAAAGAGAGGAAGGTTTGAAAAATTGCAAAAAGGGAGATTCAAAAGAGAGGAAGATTTGAAAAATTGCAAAAAGGGAGATTCAAAAGAGAGGGAGATTTGAAAAATTGCAAAAAGGGAGATTCAAAAGAGAGGGAGATTTGAAAAATTGCAAAAAGGGAGGTTCAAAAGAGAGGAAGATTTGAAAAATTGCAAAAAGAGAGATTCAAAATTATGATGGGAGGAATTTTCGGATGATGCTATTCGCTCGACCTAAATCAATCGAGAGTCAAAAAGAAGGGGAAGAATCTCAATGAGGAGGAATCGAATCAAGACTTCGAAGGCCGACGTGTTCGACACGTCTTGCGATTCCATTTCTTTGCCTCGCTTATCTGCTGACGATATAGGAAAAAATAACAATATCTTAAAAATATTTACAGGCGATCACGGACGAAGGTGAGGAATTCGTCAAACAACTAGATTGTCACTTTGTTTCCAGTCAGCCATCCAGATAATCTGTTAAACATTTTAAGCAGATTTGGCAGTTGTGGAAGTGTTTTTTCTCGAGGAGTGAGATCATCCTAATCATCCGAAATAACATCTAGCCAAATACTTGAAGAGGTGTGAAGAGTTAAAATATCTCGAGATGCAATTTGAGAAATGACGCCATGTTCCAATAAGAGGAATGACGAGTTTCCTTTTCTTTGTATCGGTGATTCTGCAAACGATACGTTTTTTCGATTGGATGTAAATAAAGCGAGGGTTGGAGTCCGAGGCAAGAAGCGTGTTAATGTATAAGAGCGTTAAAAGAGACGGTGCATGTAGCGGTGTTTGATTATTTGCGGGGAGACCTTGAAGCGAGTTTATTCGCTCTTTGAGAATGTATCGAACGGTCGATGTGTTTTCTCGTTCTTTCTTCCTCTTTCATGGTCTGTCTGGATCTGGCTGTCTTTCCACTTTCGCATACTCCGACTGTCCATCTGGTTGAGAACCGTCTCGTGCAACACAGAGCGCTATGCATTTTTGCCGGCGGCGGCTCGAGTAACACACGCTCACACAGAGAACTGTGCTCTGATAATATGTACACTGCAAATATACAATACTGCAATACCCAGGCACAGTAGGGGCAGAGACCCAGGAAGGACGCTGCCAGCCTGCCTGCCTATCTGCAAAGTCCGCTTCTCCCACCTACGGGGTGTCGCAAAGAACATTTTATGATTTCCAACAATATTCTGCTTTAGAAAGTGAATCCTTTATTAATATCATCGGCATCGACTTTTTTCTCAACCCTGAGATCACTCACAGCTTTTCGGCTGAATTTGCCAGACTTTTTATTCAGTGACGTAAATAGGCTGACGAAAACCTGCTATATGGATTTATTTCGTATGCTGGCATTACTGCCATTCTGCAAAAAATGTTCCTCGGCATGAAATATTCGACAACTACACATGCGAGATCCTTCTTTTTTTTTGTATGAATCTTTTATGCGTTCATCGTCTGCAACATCGGTGCGTTGGCCGATAATTCCAATGGCATGCGGTTGATGACAATATTATACGCAAATCTTACAAAAAATGACCTTTACGCTGAAAAGATGAAGTCAAATCGAGAAACTCTCGGGACAAAACAGAAACTTATCGTTTATTATTTATTGATCAAAACTTTTTACCCGGAAGCGAGGAGAGCCCTTGGCTTTGAATTAGTCGCAGTTATACGAGCAAAGTTCCGCGTTCAAAAAACGCTTGCCGTTATTTCCTGCTTGACAATCAAATCCGCGAGTTTTCAGTTGAGATAATACAATTTTATACCGCCAACTCAAAACCTTCAATCGATTTCGAGGGTCTGTTATAGAACTGCATTCCGCCGAGTTGACATTGAATTCCGGAAATGAGACTGAGAATCTGAAAGACAAAAAGCTTTCTCAGCTTAATTTTTACTGTTAGAAACACCAAGAAAGAGACACTGTTATTACAGCTAGGCAATAATCTGCCAAGTCATCGAAAAAGTAGCGAAAGCAAAAAAAATAAAATAAAAGACTTATAGACTTAGACAACGAAAGCGGACGACCATTTCGGAAACAAGGGGCGTACTTTTGAGATGCGGAAGCGAGGGTAATTTCCGAGTTTAAAAAGCGAATGGAAGTCGGTCAGGAAGTTAGAGGAGTGCACCGGTGCTGGCGAGAGACCACGCCTCATCCCCCTTCCCCTTTCATCTCTTTCCCCTAGACGACCTAGACCTAGACCTAGACCCAGTCTAGCCTCAGAATCCACTTGGCTTTCCTTCCTTTTATTTTTACTCCCGTGGCTCCTTGTTCTGCTTGCTACGCGAAGCGTTACGTAAGCGCGCGATTGCACCTTTCACGGAGTCAGAAGCATTAAACGGGGTCATGACAGCTCTTTGATCGCACAATCAAGTATTGTTTTGCAATTACTGATCTCCATGTCCGGTTGGAAATGAATCGCTACTTAACGGCGAATGTGGTTAGATAATGAGCCGTCATTGAAAACAAGTCGCCAATTTCTTTATCTTACAGACCTTTTTGCCTCCGAGTGATTGTCTCAAATGAGGATTTTCATCTAAAGCACTTTCTGCGAGAGTTTTACTCTTTTAACCTTCTTTCTGAAGTTCTCCAGTTGTTAGTCTTGAAAAATGAAATGGTAACCTTTTCCATTTGCTGTCTACTCACAAGTTTCTGGCCAAATACCGAAGAATAGGTTGGGATCTCTGAGTGATTTCCAAGGGTTGCTACAAGACCTGGAAAGGTCTTGGAATTTTGAAAAAGTTCTGGAAAACCTGGAAGTCATGGAATTTTGAAAAAATGACTGAAATTCTTTTAGTTGCTCCTCCTTTAAAACCTTAATAATTGAACCGCCGCTTCGGACAAGGGGGTATAAAATTTCTTGGTCCAAGCGCAATGGCCTCTCATCGCTTTTGTAAATTTTTTTGAACTTTGACTTTTGAAAATTTATGTGGAGTACTTAATTTGCTTGGATAATATGAAAAAATATTTTTAAAATTATAATGTTTACATTTTCAGGATCCGTTTGCGCTCGAAAGAAGAAATTTTATACCCCCTTCTACGATGCGGCGGTTCATTATAGTCTTTGTCTGAGGATTTTAAAATTGCAAATTGATAAGAATTGATTGTTTAAAATTCAATAATTATTGAAAAGCCCTTTACATTTGCATTTATTATTCAAAGTACCAGGAAGTCGGCAAATTAGTTTGCGACCAGTAGAATATTGAATTGAATTGACTGAAATTTTTTCAAAATTAGACCTGGAGAATCTGGAAAAGATCTGGAATTTGGAAATTAGACTTCTGTATAGTTGCAAGCCTATTGTCTCAAATTAAGATTTTCATCTATGGTACTAAGCAGCAGTTTCTTCGAGTGTTTTAAACTCTTTTTTACCTTCTTTTTGAAGATTTCCAGTTGTTAGGCTTGGAAAATGAAATGATGACCTAAATTTGTAATTGAAACATCCGCCAAAATAACGTTCTGTGAACCAAAATGTCTTTTATTGGAATCTGTGTTCATAATATGAATACAAATTGACAAAAGTTTTATCAATGTCATAGTTTACTCTATGATATGTTTATTTTATATGTTTATTCTATAATATGATATGATACTATATGATGTAGAAGAAAAATTTTTTGGATTGGAATCCACTTTTATACTAAGAACATAGATTCCAATAAAAGTAATTTTGGTTCATATTAGAACATTCTTTTGGCGGATGCTTCAATTATTATATATATGCCATCAACTCAGAAATGAAAAGTTTCCGCGGCCAAATACCGAAAAATATGTTGGGAATTAGCATTGTGAACTGTGGACGTCGAAATGCCGATACTTATTAATCATATTCGTGTCACGCGATCAGTAGTGCATAATTGTCTTTTTATTATTCGTTACTTGCAGCGTTCTGCTCTCGTACATAATAAGGTAAATGTGACAGTAATCGCTTCACTATAAATCCTATTTCTTAAGCATATGAAGACATGAGAATAACAACTCTTTAAAGACCATTTAAAGTTGGCCATCCAAGTAATAGTTAAAGTAACCTAATTTAGGGGTCAACTTCAAATGGTCTTTACCGAGTTGTCATTCTCATGTCTTCATTTATATAGATTAATTGGCATTGGTGTTGATAATAAATAATACTAAAAAACATTATTTTTTTACTAAATACTTCTCTAAAGATCGCTTATGGCTATTTCTTTAGGTTGAGTAATAATTTGACGATCACTGGGACCGGTACGATTACTGACATCTTGCTTTACGTTTCTTTGATTTTTGAACATCTCTTTACTTTCATAATTTTATTTTTGCCCATCTTTTATTTCGCTTTTTTTCTCTGTTTATATTCCGCAGTTACTCGAGGAGTGAATTACAGCGCCGGGTACGTGTGTGTTTCATGTCTGGCGTATTTTAAAAATACTCCGGGGAATACTTGATCTAGGGCAACCAGGACATACTCGATCCGCAGGAAAATAAGTGGCGACGAGTTGCCGCATTTTTACATATTTTCACTGGTGAAAAACAGTCAGACATTGCCAAGATGCCGCCAAATTTGTGGCTGACTGCAGTGCAAAAAATGTATTTTTAATCCGCAGAATTGCCGACGTAAAAAAAAATTGGGAAAATGGTGCCAAGATTACACAGCGGAAAATGAGTCTTGTTATACAAATTTATATCTCTTTATTTTTAGAATTACTCCGATTTATGCGAGAAAAGATGTTTGAGCATTTTCCAAAATTGAATGTTTTTTTTAAACGATAAGATTACTGTGCTTTATGAAAAAGAAAAGAAACAATGTAAATGTCTCGCACGCAAAATTTTATTTCGTACCGAGATTCGGTTGCGTGTACAACATTCGACAATTCTCGATATTGTTTCCACAGCGCGTCCGTTGGAACTTTCGATATCGAACGCAACGAAAGTGGGAGTTTCGAAACATTGACACTGAGTTCGTTGACAACTAATTAAATCAACTAAATCATTTACGATACAAAATTTATGTTTGTAAATCATTTTTAATGTTTAAATAATATTTACCGCGAAATAACTTGTTATGATTGATTTAGCTACTGTTTTTTGTTTTCATTTCATTTCTATATTTTTCATTGTATGTTAACGAAAATACTATAACCCTCTCTAATATATATGGGTAGTTGCCAAAAAGTTGTGAAATTTAAGTCCCGACAGTTTTACACATTTTCATTATTTGATATATTTTTTGAATACTACTGGGATAAAGTACTTACATCGAAGTAGTTTTTGGTGAAGTTTCAAAATTTTAGGTGCCTTTGTTTAGAAATGGGAAATTAAAATATACCCAAAATGTCCACTCGGTAACCTGTCCCCAAGTACAGATTCACAAACTAAAATTTCGAAATAATGACAGCAAAATTTTATAAATGATTGATAATCATACGAGTCATTTGTATTAAATTAAAGTATGAATCATTTATAAAATTTTTCTACCATTATTTCGCAATTTTAGTTTATAAAATTAAAGATGTTTATAAAGACTTTCCCTGAAGTTTCATTTCCACTCGGTTAATTAAATAAAAATATAACAGAAAATCTGAAGGCACAATCAAATAAAGTGCGAAAAAATAAATTTTCACAATACTTTTAACATTTTTTATTTCCACTCTACATATTTTAAAAATAATTTTGAAATTTATTTTTCTGCGTTCATTGAATGCCCACTTGGTAACTTTCCAATGTAAATTATTTATTTCCACTACAAAAATGATTCTTGATCTCTTAAATTGGTATTTTCGTTTTATTTCGGATCACAATTTAATGGAAAAAATACTTTAGCTACTTCTGAGAAGATTTTTCTTTCAAAAAATCGATAGGCCAAATTTCACAACTTTCTGGCAACGACCCATGTAGGAAGAATTAACCAGGTGTGAAAAAATATACATAATTTATGTATAATAAATTATCCAAAGACACTTTGCAAAAAATTATGCACACAAAGAAAATAGTTCATTTTTATATAAATGTGAACAGCAAACGCTTTTCTGTAATTTTAACTGAAAATTTGTTAAAATTTATACTGAAAATGCTGTAAGATTTAACGAATTTAGGTAAAAATCAAACTAACAGAAAACATCTGTTAAAGTAGAGACAGCAGATTTTTCTGTTATATTTAAAGAAATTTCTGTTAAACTTACAGATGATCATTAAATTTAACAGATATATCTGTAGAATTAACAGAATTTTTTACTAAGTCGGTGGAAAGAAATTATTTTATACTTTTGCTTCAAAACCTTGCCATTTTGGCAATTTTTTAATATTTTAAGGTTCTTCTTGTTCTTCTTCAGCTTATCAAGTTTTTAACACTCCTTCGAAACCGATGAGAGAAACAAATAAATAATAAAAACCGGTAAAGCTATTTTGATTTTTGAGAAAATAAAACACAAGATTTTCTTCAAACAAAGAAAGAATAAAAACTAGTAAAGCTATTTCGATTTTCAAGTGTGTTGGGTGATATAGTCTACCTACCATACATTTTAAAACTGGATTGTACTGATATTTGAAGCAAAAATTCTATTTTTCCTATTTTTCACGCATTTATTGTATACTAAAAAAAAATATTTTTTCTTCTGTTGAAATACAAATACAATCCAGTTTTGAAATTTATAGCAGGTAGACTATGTTACCATCCAACAACCTGAAAATTACAGCGCAAAAAAGGTACTTGTTTGAAGAAAATTTCGTGTTTTATTTTTTCAAAAAATCAAAATAGCTTTACCGGTGTTTACTATTTGTTTCTCTCATCGGTTTCGAAGGAGGGTGAAAAACTTGATAAGCTGAAATAAGAAAAGCCTTAAAATCTCAAAAATTGCCAACATGGCAAGGCTTTGCAGAAAAAATATAAAATAATTTGTTTCTTCTGGAAAACAAAAAAAATACCAAAGGGAGAATTTATGGTAAGTAGATTATACTGGCACCTATTGTTCCTCAAAATTTCAAGGGAAAAATAGATGGGGTTTTTGAGAAAATTTTTTTTTTCGTTTTTTCCAAAAATCGAAATAACTTTACCATTTTTTATTATTTTTTAATTTTCTTCGTTGATTTCGAAAGACTGAGAAAAATGTGACAAACTGGAATAAGAAAAACCTTAATATCTCGAAAATTGCAAAAAGGGTAAGATTTTTAAAGTAAAATTTGTAAAAAAAACAATTTTTCCCTTAAAATTTATAAACATTCGTAAAAAATGTAAATATGCCGCTATTTTAATTTCAAAAAATACGTGTCTTCTTATTTTTCACATACAAGAACATATTTCAATTGGCAAGTCAATTCTGAACAGGTCACTCGCCGATCTGCATGATTTGAAATGGATTCGGTCCAATTTAACCGATTTTTTTTTCTCCGTGAGGCATCAAAATGTTGCAAACAATTGAAAATTGGGTGCCACTTGTTTGCAACATTTTGATACTTTTAGACTCAGATTTACTGTGCGTGAATAATTTTTTCACCTTCCCTCTTTTGAAAAATTACAAGAAAAAAAATCTAATACCCTTAGGCGCAGGAGGAAAGAAACCGATTTCAGAAACGATAGAGCGAATGATAATGGTTTGGAGAAAATGGAAAGGGACAATTTGATCGTGGTGGTTTTGGAGGTGCTTTATGGGGCAGATTGTGTTTTCTTCAGTTTAAACAATCTCAATTCGCGGCCGGCCGCAATGGGAACGCGAAGCTGTCGAGCGACAGTAGTGGGGCCCATTACCAAATCGGTATGGCGAAACATTTTGCTTATTCACGTTCGATTATACAATCCGGCACACTTTTACTCGCCGGTCTGCTGAGTGTGCTGCGCACACCGCGCGCTCTGCACCATTGTGGGCTGTAAAACATAACGTGTAGTGCGATTATAATACGCGCTCGAAACGCCCGCAAAATGAGGCCGATTCGATAGTCGGCGCGAGACGCGTAAATTGTCCCCATTCGCCATGTATTTCCAAATGTCACAATTAAGGCCCAGTGCTCGGATTATGCGAGCGAAAAGTGAAAACGTCAATTACAATATCGATTGTGTCCATTTTTCTACTATTTCATTTTAAATGATACTGTAATTTAATTTTTTTGAATTATTTAAATTTCTTTAAAGTCTTGTCCCGAATAAAGTGTCCTAGCGGATTAAACTTTTGTGGGTGAATCCTCTTTGGTTGAAGGTCTTTCTATATTGGAAATAGAACAGAGGAAAGTCTAATAGGCGTTGTTAAAAATTTAAAGGGTTTCCTATTCGGTCGACTCTTTTCTTAAAAAAGTTGGAGGAAGTGAATCTGGGTTGTCGCCACAGAAGGCTAGAACTGGGTCACGAGCAAACATATTCCACGTTGTCGAACGATCTATATATCTATAAGACACTTCCTTTTACAAAAGGTGCATAACTGAATTCAAGTTGGTTTTTTTTGTACTTTTTAAGAATGAATAACATCAGTTCCTAAATGTACAATTCCGAATACGGTAGACGTCGTTTTTTCAATTTCGATAACCGCTTTTTGCTCCAGAGAAGGGGCATTATTTCTCCAGTGTACTCAACCCAAAAAATGAAGTTCTCCGATCGGGCTCAAATTTACAAAAAGTTTAGTCCTTAGATGGAACTTCAAAAAAAAAAAAAAAAAAGATTGATCAGTTTGGTTAAAAACTCGCCGCGGTAAAGGGGTTGAAATTTTTGCAATTTGCGCAAAAAGCCTCTATTTCGGATATAAATATCTTTTTATGTATGACATGTAAAAAATTTTGACCCAAACGTTTTCGGTATATTTTTTCCCAATCTTTCGAATGAAATAAAAAAAATTTTGAAAAATTTAAAATTTAGCCATCATTTTCGAAAAACAAAAATATTTTTGATTTTTTTTTAAGTTGGACCTTTTTGTTTTCTTTTTTTTTAAAACTAAAAATAAAGCTTGAGATGTTTACTTTCAGATACTTGAATAGCAAAATGTCGTTTTTTTTTAAAATTGAATTTTAAGTAACCTGGTAAGTTCAAAAAATTTTTCCTATGCCCAAAAAAATTCCGCAAATTTTTTGCATTCACAGATTTACATAAAAAACAACATTGTGAAAACAGAGATTCAAACAAAAAAAATTTTGTTGATTTTAAAATATTTTGAAAATTTTCAAAAATGAAATTTTTTAAGTTTGGTTAATTGCGCATTTTTTAAATACATTTATACTTATTGTATTATGTGCACTGTGTGTAAATTGCACATTAAAAATGCGCAATTAACCAAATTCAAAAAATTTCATTTTTGAAAATTTTCAAAAAATTATAAAATCAACAAAATTTTTTTAAATTTCCGTTGTTACAATATTGTTTGTAATCAAAAACTGTACATGCAAAAAATTTCCGAATTTTTTTGCGCATAGGAAAATTTTTTTAAATTTACCAGGTTACTTAAAATTCATTTTTTCGAAAAAAAAACAAAAAAAACAATATTTTGCTTTTCAAGGATTTAAAAGCAAACATCTCAAGCTTTATATTAAATTAAAAAAGAGAGAAAAAAAGGGTCAAACTTAAAAAAGAAATCAAAAATATTTTTGATTTTCAAAAATAATTGCTAAATTTTGAGTTTTTCAAAATTTTTTAAATTTCATTCGAAAGATTGAGAAAAAATCTATCGAAAACGTCTCAGTCAATATTTTTTATAAGCCATACATAAAAAGATATTTATATCCGAAATAGAGGCTCTTTGTGCAAAGAACAAAAATTTCACCCCCTCTACCTCGGCGAGTTTTTAACCAAACTGATTAATCTTTTTTTTTTTGAAGCGCCATCTAATAAGACTAAACTTTTTTGTAAATTTGAGCCCGATCGCAGAAATTCATTTTTTGGGCTAGGTATACTTGAGAAATAATGCCCCAAATATCTTTTTATATATTGTATATACAAATTTTTTACCTCAACGTTTTCGATAAATTTTTCTCATTCTTTCGAATAAAATAAAAAAAAATTTTGAAAAATTTAAAATCTAGCCCTCATTTTTGAAAATCAAAAATATTTTTGATTTTTTTTAAGTTCGACTCTCCTTTTTCTTTCCTTTTTTTTTTCGAACTAAAAATAAAGCTTGAGATACTTTCAGATCCTTGAATAACAAAATGTCGTTTTTTGTTGTATTCGAAAAGTTGAATTTTAAGTAACCTGGTAAATTTAAAAAAATTTTTCTATGCACAAAAAAAATTCAGAAAATTTTTTATATATACAGTTTTTGACAATAAACAATATTGTAAAACGGAAATTAAAAAAAAATTTTGTTGATTTTACAATTTTTTGAAAATTTTCAAAAATGAAATCTTTTGAATTTGATTAATTGCGCATTTTTAATGTACAATTCACATGTAATGCACATAATATAATAAGTATAAATGTTATTTGTACATTAAAAGTGTGCATTTAACCAAATTTAAAAAATTTCATTTTTAAAAATTTTCAAAAAATCCTAAAATCAACAAAATTTTGTTTTTGAACTTCCGTTTTTACAATATTGTTTGTTATCAAAAACTGTACATGCAAAAAATTTTCCGAATTTTTTTCGTTCATTTGAAAATTTTTTAAATTTACCAGATTCCATTCAAGAATCTGAAAGTAAGTATCTCACGCTTTATGTTTAGTTCAAAAAAAGAAAAGAAAAAAAGGGTTAAAAAATCACAAAATATTTTTGATTTTCAAAAATGTTGGTTCAATTATGAATTTTTCGAACTTTTTTCTTGTTTCATTCGAAAGAATAGGAAAAAATCTATCGAAAACGTTGGAGTAAAAATTTTTTATATGCCGTACATAAAAGGATATTTATTTCCAAAATGGAGGCTCTTTGTGCAAAGAACAAAAATTTCACCCCCTCTACCTCGGCGAGTTTTTAACCAAACTGATAAATCGTTTTTTTTTACAGTCCCATCCAATAGGACTAAACTTTTTGTAAATTTGAGACCGATCGGAGAACTTCATTTTTTGGGTTGGGTACACTTGAGAAATAATGCTCCATATATCCTTTCACTTTTTTCGTTACAATTTTATCTTTACCGACCTGATTTTTACGTAAGGAATAAATGATGAATTCATTTGCCGAATGAAAAATGTTCAGAAAGAAATTATTTTATATTTATGATTTTATGTTATACATTTGTGTACTTATATATATATATATATATATATATATATATATATATATATA
>JBAGKK010000021.1:71598-92739 GCA_037177015.1 Euceroptres primus
AATTCAAAATTTCAAATGTTTGAAATATTACTTGTAATTGTTTACAACTTTGTCAGAATAATATTTTTAAATTGTATGAAATTTAAAAATACTAACTTTCTAAATCTGAATTAGTCAAATTTTACTAATTCATCAGTGACTGAATTCTAGCTATGGCAATTAGTAGAATTCCACTGACAATCAGTGTAAAATTACTAAGTAAAATTTGACTAATTCAGATTTAGAGAGAAGATCTAATGTTTACATTTTCATTTTTTTAATTGAAAAAATCCTAACTGAATGAATAGCATTATAAACTAACAATTAATTGATATCACATTCGTTTGAAATTTTTGAAGAATATCAATGTACCCAAACTTTCTATCGGGAGTGTACATTTTCATTTTTTTAATTGAAAAAATCTGGACTGAATGAATAGCATTACAAATTAAAAATTCAAAAATTTACCTTTTGTATTTTTATAGCAATTTAACATTTTTTCTTCTCTTTATTTACGACAAAATCATTCCAGGGAATATTTCAAAACTTTGTGAAATTTCCTCAGAATTTTAAAATGAAAAGCTTAGGAATTATTTTTAAAAATAAATATTTTTCTAATATCAATAAACGGTTACGATTTTCTCTAAAACGTTAATCCGGTATTATTTATATTTGTATAATTATTTATAGTAATTATCAATTATTATATTATTAATCAACTATAATTAATTTTGCTTCAAAAATAAAAAATGTAGATGTGCTTTTTTACAAGGATCGGCGGTTCAAAGGTACCCTCGAATCCTGGTGAAGAAACTTAACATGTACATGTGCTATTCGACAACAGAAGATCGGCCTGCAAAAAGACCGAAATCCTCATGAAAAAAATACATCTGAGCAGATGTGTTTTTTTTAAATCAGGAACTGAGGACTAGAACTGTCCCAAATCCTGGAATTCGTGTAGATATGCTACACTTTTGTGTAGATGTATTGTTTCTGCAGCAGGAATTCTCGAAATTCACTGTAGATATGCTAATCGAGACCTAATTATCTCGAGATTTAATTACAATTTTTAATAATGATTAGCACAGTTAAATTCGTCTTTTCATAACGAATCCAGCAATATAAAAAACTAATTTTTGATAAAAATGCCGTTGTACAGTTTCTTCATCGGGGCGGTAGATGTGAAAAAACGTGGTTCTGATTCATGACTTGAAATCCGGAAGTTCCAGTTAGACGGCGTCATTCGATAACATTAGTGGAACTATGAGTGGAGCCAAAACAAGCATTCTTTTACAGAATCGCCAGTAGCAAATTACTTCATATCTTTTTCAAAATATTTACAAACTCAAGCATTTCTGCTAGTATCAAATTTCCACTAACTCTAAGGTGTACTAATTATTACAGATATTTCCAGAAATATGGAATTAAATTAAGGCATAATTTGATTGATCTTCAGTAAAAATTAATTGATTTCCTGAACCTTTTTTTGAATCTAACATAATTAGTAAAATAAATTGAAGAATCGGAAGATAATTTAGATTGATTGTTAGAAACAGAAGCAAGACAGTAACGGTTGACCAGAACGGCTAAGTGTTCCGGATAAAGAAGTAAATAAATAAATGTAATTATTAATAGCCGTGTGAGATAGTCCCTAGACGTAAGCAGAAACGACGTGAATTGCGAGCAAGTGTTGTATCTGCATTTAGCGCGAAATCGTCGATAAACTGCGATAAATAGATTGCGCTTTCCGCTATCGCATGCAATGCTTGACACGCACTGTGTCAAGGCCCTTTGGCGCACGCTGATGCTAATAGACTCATAGCCAGACCCACTAGCTCCGCATAGCACCGTATAACTTGTGCATACAGAAATGCCTCGCTAGCGAAACGAGGAGAGAGCTTATCGCTTCGCAGCAAGCGCGAGAGAGAAAATGATGATCCGCGCGATACCAAGCGAACTGTGTAATCTGTGACGTGTCTCCAGCGCAGCGACCTAATTCATAAGTTCTTCCTACATGACACAGCGCGGGACTCGATTCGCGCGATTAAATGTGACGGAAAATGATCGACGGACGTAGAAATGTCAACAGGCCCTCGCATTTATTTATTTATTTCATTTTTGAAAATTAAGACTATAAACTCGAAAAAGTAAACGACGGAGAAAACGGCTTGATTGATTGAAACAGCAAAACTTGTTTCAGAGATCACAGTGGTTTAGAAGTTAAATTCTATGAAAAAGAGGGGATTTCCTTTTCTAAAAAAGAGAGAAATTTGTTTCTTTTAAAAATACCAAACACTGGAAAAAATATTTGTTTGAATAAAACAAACGTGTGTTTGAATCAAACAAACTATGTTTGAATCAAACAAACTAGGTTTGAATCCAACAAACGTATGTTTGTATCAAACAAACGTAGGCTTGATATACGGTCAAACAAAGATTTTGGAAGATGCAAGCAAAATATTTATTTAAATCAAACAAAATTTGTTTGATTCAATAATTAACTTACTCGAATCAAATTAATTTTATTCGCAGTAAATCGAGAGATATTATTTTAATCTGCAGCAATATTTTGATCTGAAGTGGATCATTTATTCTATTGTCACAGTCTTTTGTTTTTCGATTTCTCATTTTGCTGCAGATTAAAATACCTTGGGATTTTCTGGGTTTGAATCAAACAAATTTTATGTTTGATACAGGGACAAACAAACATTTTTCTCAGTGAATGAAGCAAATAAAAGTTAATAAATACAACATTTTTATAAGAAAACTCAAATTTCGTTAACAAATAAAATTATATTGACAGCAACAAAATCAGCAATTAAATTATATAAATATTATTACTCTACCTATAATAATCCTGAAAAATAAATTTTGATGACACGTTGAAGTTGACGAAAGAGAGAAACTCAGACAGTAAATATTTCCGAACAAAAAAATTTTCCACTAAAAATTAACGACATAAAAATTTTCGGCTGCTAAAATTGCTGACAAGAATTTAGATTTCTGAATTATGAAATTACCAAAATTTAAAATTTTCAACAAATCAAATTCTCGAAATGAGTCTGCTACAATTCTGCAGAATCTTAAAAAATCCTCAAAAGTCTTAAACTCTTGTCTAGAATCTAATAAAATACTTCATAAAGTAGACTTTTGAAACCTTATTTAGAACTGAGGGGTGGTATTCCAGGTGGAAAAATGCATAATCTAATGCATAATGAACTATGGGTAGTCATTATACCAAAAATTATGCATATTCAATAAATCTGAAAGTATTGCAAACAGTTGAAAACTAGTTTTCATTTGTTTGCAACATTTTATGCATAATTTTTTGCATAGTGACTACCCATAATTCATTATGCATAGATTATGCATAATTTTTTCACCTGGACCACAAGCGCCATTTTGTCGAAAATAATATTAATGGCTCAAAAAATCAGATAAATTGTAACACACATTCTGACAAAAGGGATTTTTATAATGCCATTTTTCAATTTTTTTTGCAATTTTTCAATTTTTTTCATTTTTCCAAATTTTTTTTGCATTGTTTTAAAGCTTTTGAAACTTTTTTCTATATTTTGGAACTTTTTGCATCTCCAAAACTCCAAATCCCTTTTGCATTTGCGTCCTTAAATTGAAAATTAGAGTTATATATCACCGTCTAAAATTAAGAAAAATGACGCCTCGAAGGAAAAAAAATATATTCTCCCTTCATTTCCTCGCAACCTAATAAAATTTTTAAATCAAACTTGTCACGTTTCAATTCAGTTCTGATGTATCTTGAGAGTAAGTTTTTATTTTTTTTCCTAAATTGACAATTCGATTTTTGGGAGCGTTTTCTGTCTCTTCTGAAAAATTATCAAAATGACGCTTATGCCCTTTTGAAACGCCACTTTCTACAGTTTTCTAGAATTTTCTGGATTTTTCGACAATCTTCTAGAATTTTCTAAAATATTTTTAATTTTCCATGTGATTTTCCATTCGTTGAAACTCCTAAAATCTCTCAAAATCCTCTAGGATCTTTAAGATTTTTTATAGTATTATAGAATCTTCTAATCAGAGATCTCCTAATTCTACCAAAATCTTCTAAAACCCTAGAGCCTAGAGCATTATCTAGAACCTTCTACAATTTCCTTCTACAATTTTCTAAAACTCTAACAGAGATAAGCAGACTTTTTCAGAGTCTTAAAATCTTCAAAACCACCTCAAAATCTATTATGATTTTTCAAAATATTCTAGACTATTTCAGAATCTTTTAGAATCCTCAAAAATCTTTTGAAATCTGCCCTAAAGTTCTAATATCTTCTGGTCTCTTCCAGACTTTTTTTTTTGAGGATTTTCTAAAAGTCTACAAAATTTTAGAAAGATTCTGAAAACAGTCCAGAAGAATCTTAAAAATTATGGGAGTTTTCTTGTAAATTTAAATCTAAATGATTCTGCAGAATTCAGGAAATTGTGGAGTTCAGAATATTATTGAGGATTCTAGAAGAGTCTGGATGAACAGTTTAGTATATTTTATAAAATATTAAAGAATTTTGGGATATTCTTTAAGTTTTTATAAGATTATAGAAGAACCCAAAAAAAAAGATTCTAGAAAATATTCTAAAAAATCCAGAAGATATTAGGCGGCTATGGAAGAGTTTATAAGATTTGATTAAGGAAAATTTTTAAAGACATTGAAAGAGTCCGTTTAGAAAATTTAGGAAAAGTTTTGAAGTTTCTAGAAGATTTTAGAAGATTCTGAAGTTCTAAGATTCTAATATTGTGTCACGCGTTTTTCAATGTCATAAGTTTTTATTCGTTATAATTCTGAAAATTAATCAAAGCTTTAAATAAAAAAATGGGAAAAAGGGGGAAATTCTAAAAAAATGGGATTTCAGGGGATCTTAAGAAAAATAGGAGGAGAATATAGGGAAAGCGGCGGAAATAGGGAAAAAATGGGAATAGGGGATTGACTGTGATACCTGTAAATGTAAATTCTTGATGTTTTACAAATAGATTGTTTATTTTAAACAAAAGATTAATTTTATTTAATAAATTTTGTTTGATTTAAACAAGCTTTGTTTAATTCAATGAAAATTTGTTTAATTTCCACTTTTTGATTACAGGTTCATTAAGTAGCTGGACAAAACTTGTTAGCAACTTGGGAGCATTATTTTAAATTCATAATTTTGCAAAATCACAGAAAACCATTGGTGCGTAAATTTTGTTGCATCTTATTTTAAATAATTTAAAACAATTGAATTTTTCATTGTGATTTTATTTGTTTCTAAAACTCATTTCTGTTGTAAATCAATTTGAGTTTGAATTCAGGGTTAAATTGACGATCACCGACTTCCTGTGATCTTGAAAATTTTTTTTTTACTATACTTATTTTCGTGTTTGCAACACTTAAATCCGGTAACTTCTAAATTAAAATTTTACTTTCAAATTAAACTTAAGCCGAAGACTATTCTCATTGTTAGAATTTAATTCAACCGAGATAAAATATTGTAATACTTCTGGAAACATTTCAAAAGAACGGGTGAGGCCCAAAACAATAAAGAAGTGTTATAAAAGGAAAAAAATTCGTAGGTGGGAATTCCGCGAATTTATTTGATGGCACAAGGTTGAATTAATAATTCATTCATGAATCTGTGAATCGATTGGTCACTGAATTCTTTACGTTCAACACTTCTAGGACAATTTCCGTGAAATTTTGCTAAATAAATGAAAGGATATTTCGAAGTAGAACGAAGCACCTCTCTCTTTATACTCTTACCATGAGATTCGATAGCTTCTGTTTATTGTGTGAGCTATTGCCAATAGAAAGTATTTGATGTTTTCGACCTGCTTGTTACTGACGATTGAAAATAATTGTCTTCACCTAAGCAATCGACGTTTACTTTTCACTTTAAAAAAAATACCGATATTCTCTTCAGGAAGCCTTTCTCAATTTATCATTACCGAAATAATGGGAAGAAATCTGCACTGTTAGAAAAGACTTGAAACTTTTTAATGTACATTAAAAACTCTTGAATACTCTTAAAAACTCTTTTCAATTTTACAGAATAATTTCTATATAAAAACAGGAATGTTACTCTTGTTTTGGCAAATAAAATAGATTGATGAATTGATGATTGTGTCGATGTTATTCAATACAGAAACTTCATCAAGATAAAGATGTCTAATTTACTTTCCTCGAAGCGACACAGTTCACACCAATTTGTTCAATGAAAGTAACGCGAGCGTGTTTAACTAACGTAACCAGGTGAATGTGTGTCGAAGAAAAGAAATGCTAGCGAGCGGTTTTTAATTAGGAAAAAGTGGGCAGCGATTTTCCCTGCTAATTCGCTTTCCTCCGACCATCAAAGCCGTGACACCTGATACACATACCTAGCCATGCACGGTTTCATTTCGCGATCTCGCAGGTTGCGTGCGTGTATATCGACTCGATGGACGAGAAATAAAGAGAGAAGAGAGAGAATAAATAAAAAAAAGAAAAGAAAAAGATCTGGCTAGTTTTCCTTGTGAGCGTCTTGGACTCTTGGGTAAGCGCTGCTTTACCGGCCCACGAAGGTGCGGCACCGTGTCGGTACATAGCCTTAATTAAATGCAAGCTCCGCATGATGCTATCGCGAAGAAAAGGAAAAGCCAGCGCGATCGAAGCAAACGAGGGAAATGAGCCTGGCGTAAAACTCCTGGCGCAGGAAGTCTGCTTCGTGTCAGGACGTGGCTCGTTTCCACAAGCATATTACACATTCGACACGCAGGACGTTTAAGATGCAGTTCTACGATCTTCATAAAGCACTAATTGTGTTTTTTCGTGGAAACCTATTACAGTCCTTCTTTTATTTTGACGGGAGCCTGACAAGTGAAGGGTGAAGACTTCCACTATCGTTGAAAAGTATCGAAAAACCAAACTCTCTATATCTGAATCAGTTCAAATCGAGGGGTTAACGTAGAAAAAAACTAAAGGTTCCTTTTTGTTTCAGTTCTAATGGAACATAGGAAAATCACGTAGAAAGTGGGACTATCTATAAGGGTTCCCTTTTGTCGCATCTCCATTGAAACCCGAAAATCGGTTTTAATCAACATTTCAGTTTTTTCTGTGAACTACTAGCAATTTTGATGTACACCTGAGTTCAAGAATTCAAAGAATTCAAAATGATTTAAAGAATTCAAAAGAATTCAAAAATACAATATGAATTCAAACGAATACGAAGAATACAAGATGAATTCAAAGAATACAATTCAAAAGAATTCAAAATAAGAATACAAGGCGAATTCAAAAAAATAATTTAAACAATACAAGATGAATTCAAAATAATTCAAGGAATTCAACAGAATTCAAAGATTACAAAGAATTCAAAGAATTCAGAAACAAGTATACACCGGAATTCAGTCGTGGTTAACTCCTAGCTTCAAATTTTTACTAATTTCATTCATTTCAATTTATTAATTTTCAAATTTAAAATTTTTCAAATTTTCAAATTTTTCAAATTTATTAATTTCATTTTACTAATTCATTTCATAAAAATATTCCTCAAATTCTTAGCTTATAGAGAAGATGGCACCTACCCTCCCCGGGGCTCAAACTATTCTGATTTATGTAAAAGATTTAACTGTTTTACAATGTTAGAAAGACATTTCATGTTATCACTAGTGTTCATTTTCAAATTAATACGGGGTTTCATACACTGCCCATAACTCTTAGAGAAACTAAAATTCAAAATACCAAGAAGTAATACTAGAAACTACGAAATTATGTATACAACTCCGATAGCGAAAACCATTATGCATATGTCTCCGATTAATAGAATGAGTAGAAACTTGAATATAATGTACAGAGCAAGAATTGCTGATGCGGATATTTATACAGGGTGGTTACAAAATTCAATTTTTCAATTTCCCTGACATTTCCCTGACTTTCAGAGAAATTTCCCTGACAGAAAATGATTAAAAATGTAACATCTTTCAATTCCTTAAAATTCCACTACAATATTTAAAATCCCATAAAATCCCTTAAAATCTCATAAATTGTTTAAAATCTATTAAAATTCCATGAAATCCTTTAAAATTTCACAAAACCTTTTAAAAATCAGAAATAACTTCTGAAATTTTTTCAAATTCCATGAGAAATATTCAAATTCCTTAAAATCATTTTAAAAATGTCAAATTTCTTAAAATTCTTACAAGCTTCTTAAAATCCTTTACCATTTCACGAAAAATTTTAAAATCCCTTAAAATGCGTTAAGATCTCTTAAAATTTTTGAAAACCTCTTGAACTTCCTTATAATTCCAGAAAATATTTTAAAAATCATAAAAAAACTCGTTAAATCCTTTAAAATTCCATGAGGAACATTAAAATCTCTTAAGATCACTTAAAAAAATCAAAATTTCTTAAAATTCTTACAAGCTTTTTAAAATTCTATAAAATTTTACAAGGAACTTTAAAATTAATTATTAAAATGCTTTGAATTCCCTAAACTTTCTTAAAAATCTCTTAAAATTTCCTAAAATCCTTTAAAGTTCTACGAAATCTTTTAAATATCATAAAAATCTCTTGTAATCTTTTTAAATTCCTAGAAACCTCTTAAAATCCCTATAAATTATATATCTTGAAATTATTAGAAACCCAGAGAATCTCAAAGAATGCCTGGAAATTCTTTATAATCTTTCGAAATCCTTGGAAAGCTTCTAAAATCTGTTAAATAAACTATGAAAGCTGTATATGTAATAAGATAAAAATAACATAGCATAAATGTCAATTTTTGATTTTCCCCGACAGTTACTTGCATTTCCCTGACATTTCCCTGATTTCCCTGACAAATTTTTTTTCCCCTGACATTTCTCGGACTTTCCTAACTTCCCTGACATGTGGCCACCCTGTTTATAACATATCTCTAGAGGTATTCAAGGTACTTTCTAGGAAATTTGTCAGTATTTCGGAAAATCAAACAACCTAAAACTGTAGAAACTTACATGTATATACGTGTGCTATATATAGCACACGTACATGTCAACGCCATATGAAATGTAACCCTATTATTGGTGAAAAACTGTTGGGTTATTGCTAATAAATACAAATACAAGTATGTGAAATTAGTCAAAATTTCCCAGTAAATCGGGAGGTATCAAAATGATCAAAAAAATTGATCAATTTAATCTGTAACAGTTTTATCCACAAAAAAAAGAAAAAAAAAACGAATACACTCAGAGAAAACTTATTTTCAAGTCTAAAAAAATCGTTTCTTAATGTATTATGCCACGAAAAAAACAGGTTTCGGGAACAAATTTAATTTTATTTTAAAAAGTGGCAATCTTATTATTGATGATACCGTTTAAAAGAAAAAAACTTATTTTTCATGAAAACAATTTGAATTTTCTCGGGAAAAAGATT
This sequence comes from Euceroptres primus, assembly GCA_037177015.1. NCBI lineage: Eukaryota > Metazoa > Arthropoda > Insecta > Hymenoptera > Figitidae > Euceroptres > Euceroptres primus. The sequence continues at coordinate 80,957 of JBAGKK010000021.1, forward strand.
CTCTACATTCTACAACTTGACCTCATCCAATGTTAAAAAATAAATTTTTTCATGGCTGAAATCATTAAAAAATAATTTTTTAAACAAAAAATTTTATAAACAAATAATTATATTTGATTCTAATTTATTTATATTTAAAAATTAGATGAGGTCAAGTTGTAGAGAAGTTTTTCTCGAGACAGTAACCTATTATTCATTAAAATGGTATCTTTTTTAAAAATTTGGAACAAAACGATAAGAAAAAAGGTCGATCGAAAAAAATTTTTTTAAATAAATAATTTTTGTGTATATAAAATTTTTTCATAAAAAGAAAAATCGTTTCTTAATGTATTGGCGAAAAAATAGGTTTTGGGAACACATCTAATTTTATTTTAAAAAGTGTCAATCTTATTATTATTGATATTATTTAAAAGAGAAAAGCTTATTTTTCATGACAAAATTTGAAACATCCAAAAATTCTTTATTTAAAACATTTTATTTTCAATCGAACTTTTTTTTCTTGCCGCTACTTAACAAAATCTATAAAAATGATACAATTGAAGACATGAGAATGACAACTCGGTAAAGACCATTTAAAGTTGGCCTCTAAATTAGGTTATTTTAACTATTACTTGGGGGGCCAACCTCAAATGGTCTTTAACGAGTTGTTATTCTCATGTCTTCAACTTTAATGAATATAGCTTATTTTCTCGAGAAAAAGATTCTCTACAACTTGACCTCATCCAATTTTAAAAATAAATTTTTTAATGGCTGAAATCATTAAAAATAATTTTTCAAACAAAAAATTTTATCAACAAATAACTATATTTGATACTAATTTATTTAAATTTAAAAACTAGATGAGGTCAAGTTGTAGAGAATTTTTCCCGAGATAGCAACCTAGTATTCATTAAAATGGTATCTTTTTTATTTTTGAAGAAAATATATTTCATTAATAATGCAAATGCCAATTCTTTCTTAAAATTTAAGTAACGCCTGAAGAAATAAATATTTTTCAACGTTTTTGAATTCATTTTAAAGGTAAATTTCTATATAATCGCACAAAATTATCACCCTCATTATGCAATTTCTTCCTCGCTTGTTGCAAAAAGTTAACGTTGGAACAAAAAAATTTAAAAGTTTAAATATTTTTTCTACTGAGAGAAATAGTTTTATAAAATATATGAAATAAGTAATCATGAAGTTTCTATAAAATGTATTTCAAATATTCATTCACGTGATTTTTATTATTATTTTCATACAGATGAAATATCTTCGAATTTTTTCATATTTTTTGTTTCAAATTTGAACACCTTGCATCATACAATGAAAAAATTGCACGATAATGGTGATAAGTTGGTAGGATTCTATAGAAATTTACCGTTAAAGTGAGTCCAAGAACATTGAAAAACTTTGATTATTTCAGATGTTATTTAAAATTTAAGAAAACATTGAAATACACATTATTTTTGCAATATCTTTTGAAAAATTAACGAAATGACTTCATCCTGGGTACAATTTTTTTTTACAATTTAGATACCTTTTAACCTATTTAAGAGAGAAAATTTTAGCTCTAATAATTAACATTAAAATGACTTATGCGACCATTCACAAAGTACGTGATACGTTATGGAGTAAAACAGAATACTTAAAATTATTTGGATTCAATTCAGTAAAACTTGTCTGGATTTAAGCAAAATTGATTTGATTTCAAGTAAAATTTATCTGAATTGGAGACTCAACTTTGAAATTTAGGTAATGTGGTATTAAATTTAAGACTCAATTTTGAAATTTAGATAATGTGGTATTAAATTTAAGACTTATTTTTGAAATGTAGGTAATGTGGTATTAAATTAGACCAATTATTAAATTTATACCAATATTGCCTAAATTAAGACAAATTTTGCTGAATTTAATCCAAACTATTTTAAGTATTCATTTTTACTGTGTACTTTTGAGGGCGAGAGGAAGACCTATTAAAGGAATAATAATGGAAAACCGTGATAAAAGGGATGGGAGAGGGTTAAAAATTTCAAAAATATATATCACGTATTTTATGAATAGTCTTTTCAAGGAATTATCAAAAAGCAGGTGGTCTCACACTTCTAACAGAATTTTGTCATTTTTTTTAAATTTCCTAATGTTTTTATAATCTCTGAATGGGAAATTCGTATGTTCTTCAAATGGTACGCTTTCACGGAATTAGCATTACAAGCGGACTTGCATGTCAAGCGGAAACTTTGGCAATCGAGCCGCTCTTCAGGGTCGAGTGGTTGCGGCTGCGGAAACGTTTTCGTATAGTCGTGTGCGCTTAAATATACGCGAGTATACATTCCACGCACTCCCACGCGCTCGAGGCACAGGTCGTGACATCAATTTACTCGCGCTTCGTTTTTTCCAGAAAAGTCTCGAGAAAGAAAAGACTACCTGCTCTTGTGCGAAATATAAAAGCGGATAATAGAGGTGCATGAAATTACCAAGGAAGAAAATAATTTTACTGTCTCAGTTGTCAAAAGAATACAACACAAGAAAGGAAATAAAAAAATTAAGTGAAAAACGAAAGAAAAAACTTTACAAACTCCAGAAAGTAAGTCCATCAAGTAACACGATAACAATATATGTAATTGAAAATAAAAATGTTTTGATTTGCATGTTTACTCGGAGTCATTGATTGTATTGGTGTTTCAATTCATGATATGATTCATGGAGATATGTAAATGTCTCGTCTGAAATTCTCAGTTTTTTCTGACTTCAAAAAAACATTTTCAAAAAAGAAATCTTTAAGGAAAACTGCAATGATGGTTGCTTTGGTGAAAACCAGTGGGAAATAACTTGGCTCTGCAAACTGCGTGAATTGCTTGCGAATTACGTCATGCAAATTGCACATATAGTGGGGACTTGGGTATTTTGTAAGGAATAAATAAAGCCAGATGTTTTTACATAGGGACGGATATACGGCTTCCGAAAATGGAGCACTAGCATTAATTAGAGTCTTGCGACAGAATAAATGTCACTACCGGTACTGGGGACTTTTGATAGGAGCAAAACTCGCACCTCTTATCACAAGTGTGTACAGGTATCTATATAAAGCCTATGGTGACAGGTATAGGTACTTGTTTGCCTGGGGGCGAGCGGTGGGTTTCCGTGTGACAAATCTAGGACTTCCTGCACGTGTTTCCATTCGGATCTGTATTCGATAATCCGCGAGTGAGGCATACAAGTTGAAAAAGGGGGGATGATCAAAGAGGGGCACGTACTCGCAATTCCATATATCCACGTATGTGATAGGGTCTCGCAAGTGAGTGTCTTATAATACGAATCAACCAATTAATACGTACACGGGTTCATACCTGTGTACGAGGAGACAGGGCTCACAGGTTAGCCTCGGCCCACATTGGTATAACACTTTCACTGACGTAACACTTCACTCTAAACTGTTGCGTTGCCGTCCCCTCCAGCGCGAAAAACCCTCTTCTTATTACATGATATTGTCCGATTTGCCACGCATCTGCACTACTTCTCACCTTCATTTTCCAAATTCGTCCCGAAATGATTTTTCGATTCGATCAAATTTTTGGTGAATAGCAAGAAAAATGAAAATGCGGGCCTTCGAGTGCTGAAATTTTACACATTCATGAGTATTACTTCCTTTGGGAGCATCACACTTCCTCATTACTATACTATTCATACACTGTCAGAAATGATCGTAAATTCAATACATTTTTAATATACGAAGGTGTATGAATTTTAATATACGTGTGAAGCAAATTTAATATATGTGTACTTTAATTTGAATTAATATACAAAGTATATTAAAATTAATACTCATGTATATTAATATAAATTACTATTAAAATTAATACTCACGTATATAATATACATTACTATTAAAATTAATACTCATGGATATTAATATAAATTACAATTAAAATTAATACTCATGTATATTAATATACATTACTATACTAATTAATAGTTTTATATTAGATTTAATATACTTTTACATTCAAATTAATAAATTTAATATACAGGTTATTACATTTAATGTAAATATGTATATTAAACTTAATATGAACGTGTGTAAAATCATTTGCATATACCACATATGAAGTCAGCGACCATTTTTTCTATGTCACAAATGTTTGGACAATTTTTTTCCCTAGTAACAGCTATTCGCAATACTGCTATCTCTATTTTCGGATCGTGAATTTTTCAACAGGAATATTGAAGAAAATACCATGTTTGATTTAACTAACCGGTAACAGTTCAGTTCGTGACTGAATAAAATCCGAATTCTATTATAAATCATAAAATAAAAAATTCCAGACAATGTAATTACTCGCATTAACTAGGAAATTTAGGTAGATATAGAATAGATATAGAATAACGAATTTTAACCGCAGAAAAAGAAGTTAATCAAATTAGTCGACCAATTAAAGGTAATATGGTTAGGAGCACTTCTTTATATGTAAATTTACTTCAGTAACCTCTTTTTCTATAAAATATGAAACTTAAATAAATTAGAATACATCTTTAAAAAAGGTACTGAAAAAATTAGAATCCTTAACCAGAATGATTGTTTATTCAAATTGGACTTTCCAACTAAAAAGGGCACAGTAAAAGTTTAGATTTTTAAAAAATATTTGGCCTTTTTTATAAGCATTAATTTAGACTCGAGCTTCTTCTTTTTATGGGTGAAAATAAAAAAATGGGAATTTTTCGATTTTATACCTAAAAGAAAAAAAGTATTTTCAATCCATACAAAACCTTTTTTTCTGTTCATATTAATCACATTAAGTGTATAAATAATTAAAAGCGAGGTGAAAAAGTGCGTTCTTATTTTCTATTTAAAATTGTTTTAAACTGAATGACAAACTTTTGATTTCAACGATTTATAATATTTTTCAAATTTAAATAACAATTAGATCTTCTTTTAGAGACTTATATATAATGTTATTCTATCATAAAAACATTGTAATCAACATAAAATATTGCTTTATGATTATTAAAAACTATTTTTAATTTAAAAATAGTCTAAATATAGATAATATTTATTTTTGCAACTAACTTTACTGATTGTAAATACCTGTTGTGTGACCGGATGACAAAGTTAACCATGAAAAATTTTATAATTCCAAAGAACAACTTTTTTCGATTTTGATACAAGATAAGGAAAAAATAATTGTCACAAAAGATGTTGCAGATAAAAACACGCTTAATAAAACCGTGTAATTAAAACAATTATTTCTTCATATATAAGCAAATAATATTCCAAGGATATGATATTGCCAACTTTTTGATTTTCACCCTTATATTTCGATAACTTACACTGTTAGAAAATTCTTGAAATTTGAACCACTTTTCAATTGCTAAAATTGAAAATTCATTTATCGCGGTTGAAATTTCAATTACTGTGGTTGAAAATTCATTTACTTTTGGTTGAAAATTCAATTACTTTAGTTAAAAATTCATTCATTTTGGTTGAAAATTCAATTATTTTTGGTTGAAAATTGATTCAGTTACGGTAATTTTATAAAACTTCAACTAAAGTATTTGAAGTTTTTTCTAACAGTGTGTGCCGTGAATTTCAATGCTTATGTATATTAAATTTAAAGGATGGCACGCCATAAGAGATTTACATACATTTTGCTGATTTTTCCGGAGAGCCAAAAATTCAAAATCTAATTTTGAATTTAAAAACAAAGGAATCATCCTCTCTCCAGATACATCAATACTGAATTGAAGCGTGAAAAGTTTCATTGAAAAATGTCATTAGGTTCCGAGAAATGGAGAGAGAATGTTTTTGTTTTTACTTAAGGCGTATGTTTTCTCAACTTTGGCCGATGATCAAAAATCAAATTTTCAATTTCAGAAAAAAAAAATTTTCCTTTTAGATTTTGCGTTGCTCAATCAATACAAAAAAAGTTTGATTAGAATATGACATTAAGTTCAAAGAAAATGGATGGGGAATTTTTCTTTTTGTTCTAGATGCGCGTTTTTTCAACTTTGGACGCTGATTAAAAATCCCATTTTCAATTTAAAAAAAAAAACAAAAACTTGCTACCGAGGTACTGTAGTACTGAATTGACGCATGAAAAGTTTTATTTAAAAAAACATTGAGTTCTGAGAAAATGGAGAGGAAATTTTTTTTCGGTCCAGGCTCCGAAAATTTTCTCAATTTTAAACCGCGATGTATGACATCTTATTTTCAAATCAATGACGCAGAAGTAAAGTAGATTTGGAGGTATGGAGTTAAAAAAAGTTAAAAAATGTTGCAAAGACTTAAAAAAACTTGAGAAAAAATGTTTTTAAAAATTGAAAAAATGTAAAAAAAATTGAAAAATTGCAACAAAAAATTTGAAAAATGAAATTATAAAAAAATTCCTTTGGTGAGGATGTGTATTTGAATTATTCAGAATTTTTTACCCAATAATTTTAGTTTAGAAAAAATGTGGGTTAATCCTTTATGGCGTGCCAACCTTCATTTATTAATTTTAATATACTTTATACACTAATTGAAATTAAATTACGTGAATATTCCTTTACAAGAATTTAATATTAAAGATGCAATACAATGCCTTGTACAATCAACCTTAAAATTAATCAAATGTTGATGTTGATTTATAAAAAAAAGGAGAATAAATTATCCAAAATTATTTTTAACGAATTTTGAAAAATAAACTTTAGGATACTTTAGAAAAAAATAGTTTGGGTCATGATTGTTTACTTAAAAATAGTTATTTAGATATTTGTGTTTTTTCCTTTGTCTTACAGAAAAGTTGTTATTTTCACTCAATTTCAGTTCTCAACAGCTCATTTTGTTCCTTAAGGATATGTGATACATAATGATGTCACGAATTACCGACCGATTTTTTAATTATAATCAGTGGGTTTATTAAGAGAGAAATGCAAATATAATGCTGAAATTTGGGAAAATAATAAAGAATATATGAAGGAGTCGATGTACAGTGTGTTTCAATTTTTATTTTGAAAAAAAAATTATTTTTGAAAAATTACTTTTTTCAAAATAAAAACTGAAACGCACCAGACATCGATGCCTTGATATATTCTGTATTATTTTCTCAAATTTCAGCATTATAATTGCATTTCTCTCTTAATAAACCCGCTGAATGTAAATAAAAAATCGACCGATAATTCGTGACGTAATTATGTATCACATACCCTTAAAAGATCTTTTACAGTTCTATTTGGTACGTTTGTATTAAAATTATTTTATTTAGAAATTATATAGTTAAGGAAATTTGATTCATTATGACGTCATGTATGTATCTGGTTTTACATTCAGTGGACTTATTACTAAAATAATGAATTTATCGATCTGTAATTTTGGGAAATGGTAAAAGACATAATAAAGAATCGATGTCTACTGCAGTATCAATTTTATTTTGTGAAATAAGATGAATTTGACCATTTTTAATTTCTATAAAAGGGCGTTAGAATCCTCATTCGCATTACATGACGTCATTATATATCAAATACCCTTAATGATTTTGCAAATTATACAATAGGTCAAATTACAAGTTTTAATAAAAACGCACCAAATAGTACTGTAAACGATCTTTCAAGGAACAAAATGAGCCGTTGAGAATTGAAACAGAATGAAAACTACGACTTTTGTCTGAGACGAAGAAAGAACACAAATATTCAAGTAACTATTTTTGAGTAAACAATTATGAACCAAACTATTTTTTTCTAGATGACACTTAGGTTTCATTTTCAAAATTCCTTAAAAATAACTTTAGTTTCATTTAAAGAAAGATTCACACAAAGATTTGATTAATTTTGAAATTGACTGTACATGGAATACATCCCTAAATAATGTTTTTTTCTAAATGGAGGCTTGTAAAGTCCAACTAATGTATTTTTAAGTCAGGAAGATCTGTAATTTAGTTTCCTTTCAAATTTAACTTCTAATTTTTCTCTCTTCTGAATTATTTTCGAAACGAATTTTCTTAAGTTATATTATTTATATATTTTTTTAAGATTACAATTTTCAATAATTTTATACTAAAATTGCGAAACATAATCACGCGCTTTTCATTTCGAATCAATTTCACAATTAGTCTTGTATTTTTTCACAATTGAAAACAAAATCTGTGACTTGAATTTGGTCTAAGTTTCAAATTTAAAAAATCCAATCAGCATTGTGGAAAAGCGACAACAATGAAATATCGAAATTGCAGGTTTTTTGGCCCATCAATTTTTTAAGAAGGACTCATAAATTTTCTTTCATTTCCAAAAATGTATGGTCTCCTTTCTTTTTTTTTCACGTTTAAATGAAAGTATACCTTTTATTGTGATCTCCAAAGATGTAAAGGAGGTGAGAATTATTCTGAAAATTTATAATTTTTGTAAAAGCGAGGGTTATTTTGTATTTTATGTAAATGAAAAGCAACATTTGAGATGTAACGTGTAACAAACGAGACAATTCAGGGAGCTGAAAGATTTTTCCACTTGAATCTCGATCCACGACTGATTAAATTGCGACGTGGAGATCGATCTTCTCGCACCCGTAACCCAATTTCGACCAATGAGATTCAAGCGCGCGTGCCTCGACGACGCGTGTAGTATTATAAGGAAACTCAGGATCGTGCCGCGATTCTCTTGCGAAATTGTTTACTTGCTGGCACATAGGATAGGTCCAAGGATAAAGGATTACGCGGTCCTCGATACATGAGCTTCGCAACATACATTTAACATACGCTTAATGGACGCGCTACTTGCGCTCTCAGTCCTTGCTCAATAAGAAGTCTACGAAATTTCCATGCAAAATAGAAATCACAAAACACTAGTTTCTCAAACTCCAAGGTTTAAATGTCAACACATTCTCCGAATCATCTCCATAAATTACAAATTAAATTGATCGATAAAAAAAACTTAAAATTATAATTTATAAAATTAAATAAATGTTATATTGACACATAGATGTCAATAATTGATAATATATAAAATATTTATACTGCCTGCCAGTTAATTATATTGCAAATCAAATTCACTTAGTATTGACCCTTTTATATGTTTAGGAGAATTTTCCAGGTGTAGAAAATGGAATTAAGGGCGCGGAAAAATGTTCTCACGGAAACATTAGCGTGAATGTTTCTATGGTTTGCGAAAGTGTGCAGAGGACTCGTGGGAATTACGTTACCGACCGAGTGTCCTTCGACCTTAATTACCGGCCATTCGAGATCGTACTAAAAGAAACGATTCGAAAAAGTAATTGGAAAATACTATGGAAATGTAAATTTAAAATACATGTTCCACAACAAAATTCCGTACTTTTTGTGCCTTGTTAACGTGTATCGATTACCATCGTTTTTGTGAGATATAGTATTTCTTTCTCAGACATAATCTGATTTGTTTATTTAAAAAAAAAAAATCGAAACAAATCTCCGGAAAGGGAATGTCAATGAATACGCCGAAAAGAAGGTTCAAGGAAACTTCCAATCTAAACAAGAAGGCGTGACGTATGTGATTTTAACACTTTCGAGAAAAAAAGGCGCTGCACACGTGTTGAAGAAATTTATCTTTTAATGCTTTTAAACAAGAGACAATTATTTTCAGTTCTTAAAACGTTTTTCATACTGAAAAAATAATGATAAGCAAGAAAAATGAGAAAAACAAATGTTTCAGAAACTCAAGTCTGTTTAAATAACTCCAAAATTCCTACATTATTTTTCTTTTTTTTTTTTTTGTCATCCACACCTGTCACTCGAATCATCTCTGGCCTTGAAAACAAGAAAATTCAAACAAAACTCCCCAAGAAAAGGGTGTCATATTTTCGAACGTGTCTCTACTATGATTTTTTCCCCTCGTCTTTCTTTTTCCACTCTTTTTGGACTGACGAGACTCATTACGGGTGGCTGAATAAACTGATCGCAAACCCTAGAAAATCAGTCTTCTGTCATAACGCGTCCTTACTCACGTATAACATCGGAGCGTAAATACGAGTTTATATTTGTATAATAGTCGGCATTTAGCCAAAACTGACCTAGGCAATGAATAGTGCGTAATAATGCAGAAAGAGAGAGCCAGCCTCGGTTGGAAAAGTGGGAGAAGACCGTCAAAGAAACAATGCATGTGACGAAAACTATTTCTTACATTTGCTCGTTCCTTGCGCAATACATGAAGATAAAGAATGTTTCCTGTTATTGTTAGACACTTATCCTAGTTTCGCTATCTACGGTGCTATTTTCCCTTCTTGAAATACCCGACTTTTTATTCCGTTTCAAGGAAAAGGAAGTATATTTTATTATTGGTTGAAAGCTTTAAAATGCAGAAGTAAAAATAAAAGCCTCTCATTAAAAACTTCAAAAGACTTCATTCAAGATTAAATTCGGTATTAAACTTCAGTCCTAAAAGAAAATCATATTTGTATCAAATAGACAGTTTTTTAGTGCGTTGAATACTATTAAAATTCATTCAAACTTCATTCAAGATTAAATTCGGTATTAAACTTCAGTCCTAAAAGAAAATCATAGTTGGATCAAATAGACAGTTTTTTAGTGTGTTGAATGCTATTAAAATTCCTAGTATGCACAAAGTGGAAACCATTGATAAATTGGTAACATCTAAAATTCCTGGACAAAGTTATAACATTCAAAGTTTATTCAAACACATTTTTAAAAGGCAAACAAAAAATGTACTTTGCAGTTAAATTTGCCAAACCTTTCAACAATTTCATAACCGAAGGACAAGCAGTTAAGTTAAAGATCCATTTCAGAAGTGAGAAACATTTTAAAAGTGAGTCGTACAACTTTCTAATTACCAAACATCTTTAGTCTGCGAGCCATTGACGAAACTTCACGCCGTCGCGTCGTCGGGAACGAGAAAAAAAAAGAAGAAAAAGGAAAAAAGAAGATTGAAATGCCAGTGTATACAATATATACATCATACATAAATTCAAGCAGAGGATCTCTCGATTGACTCAATTGATATCCCTATGCGCGAATTTGCCCCAGGGCGGGTTAGAGGTAAAGACAGTACGGGGCCCTGACCCGATTTGCAGAAAATGTCAACACTCGTTATGTACCTGTACTATCTGTTATACGCACGTACACGAGTGCAGCCTCTCTCGTAACTGATACTAACACATAAAGATATAAAGTATACATAACAACTTTAAATGTTTGCAATTTCCCTACACTTTTACTATTCAAAAGAATAGTAAATTTACAATAATAGTTTAGGAGTTTTGTGTTAAAATAAATGTTACACTAAAACCACAATACATGTATAGTAATTTTATAATAAATTTTTCTTCAATTATAGGCTGTTAAAAATTTTATGCAGCATTTTTACTATAGATGTTTAGCATTCGCAGGAAATGAGAGTTTCCTGTGAATTTGGTTAATTTTGAAACTATATATTTAAAATTAAAAGATGAGTTGGTCAAATGTTTGCTCATACATAAACCAACAATGGAGTATGACGTATAAGTGAACCTTTGCCTGGAAACATAAGCTAAAAAGCAAAAACTCCTCCGATAAATTACTTTCAGATTAAATTTGTTGTTCTTTGAGTTTTTAAGTGATTTTTAAAATTAATTTTGATTTCTGAACTTGCATCATTAACAAAACAAATTCTTTATGGTATTTTAATGTGAATGACTTCGATAATAAAATATAAAGAGCAAAAAATTCTAATTTAAGAATTAAGAAATTAATTAAAAATTAATTAAGAATTTAAAAAACCTTCTAATTTAAAAATTTATTGTGACATTACTATAATACATGTATTCTTTGATATATACATGTATATAAATATGTGTATATATATATATAATA
>JBAGKK010000021.1:102686-143651 GCA_037177015.1 Euceroptres primus
GATTTTGAAAAATGAAGACTAAATTTTGAATTTTTCAAATTATTTTTTACTCAACTCGAAAGGCCATGAAAAAGTGTATAGGTCAAAATTTTTTTTATGCCGTAAGAAATTAGTTATATATATATTCGAAATGAAGGCTGTTAGTACAAATTCCAAAAATTTCATCCCCTCTACCTCGAAGAATTTTTGACTAAAATGATCTATCTTTTTTGTGAGAAGTACCATCCAATAGAACTAAATTTTGGGAAAATTTGAGGCCGATCGGACGAATTGATTTTTTCGGGTAGGTAACACTTTAGAAATTATGCCCGATATAAGGAAAGTTCATTTTTCGAAAAAACATCAGAAATAACTATTTGTTATTAACTTTTTGCAAATTAGAGTTTAGTAACTTCTTAAGAAATGTTCAACAAATAATTTCTATTTGTTCATTCAACAAATTCAACAAATAAATTCTATATATATATATATATATATATATATATATATATAACTAATTTCTTACGGCATAAAAAAAATTTTGACCTGGACACTTTTTCATGGCCTTTCGAGTTGAGTAAAAAATAATTTGAAAAATTCAAAATTTAGTCTTCATTTTTCAAAATCAAAAATATTTTTGACTTTTTTTTTAAATTTCGGCGCTTTTTTGTTTTTTTTTAAAGAAAAAGAAAGCTTAGGATGTTTTCTTTAAGAGCCTTGCATATGAAAATGGCATCTTTTTTTATTTTTAAGAAATTAAATCTTGCCTAACCTCATCTTTTAACAAATTTTGCCCCATTAACAAAATAATTACATAAAATTTTTGGAAATTACCGTTTTTGATAGCAAACAATAATATAAAAATAGAAAATAAAAAAAAATTTTGTTGATTTTAGAATTTTTTGAAAATTGGCCAAAATGAATTTTTTTCAATTTGGTTAATTGCCCGTTTTTAATGTGCAATTCTCATGTAATATTTATAATGTATAATGTATTTATAATCCAGAAGTAGGGTAAGTATCCCAATTACTGCGGGTGTACACAGTAAATCTCAGATATATTTTTTATCTGAAGTTGGATAAAAACGTTGCAAACAATTGAAAACTACAATTATCCGACGAGGGATAATTTTTATCGGGAGGCAGATAAGAATTATCTGACGCCAGATAATTGTAGTTTTCAATTGTTTCCAACGTTTTTATCCAACTTCAGATATAATAAAATATACCCGGGATTTACTGTGTACCTATTACTGCGTTTTTTTCGCCTAATCAGAATAAACTGAGTACAAATCATTTTTTTGTCACCAAAAAATTCCTATAAATTAATAAGAATTTACTCTACTGTATAACAAAATTCAAAATATTGCTAATTTAGTTATATATTCTTAATACACATTATAAAAGAAACATTCATAAATCGTGAAAAATCCTCCATTTTGCTTCTATTTCAGTTACCGGAGTATGTTCTTTAATCAACTTTAGATTTATTACATAACCTTATACGCAGTGGAGAAATGAATTTTTTTGAATCAGAACACTTGTTTGAATAGAATCAACATTTAAAAAAATGTAAATTGGTTTATTAATAAAAAAATTAAGCCCGTAGCAATAGGTACATATTTATTACGGGGGCGCTCATTACTGCGGTCCGAAATTCAAGCCATATGTGCCTAATTCTACGGTGCTGTCAACATGTGAACCTAATACCTATCTTATAAAGTTTCGCTTTAAGTTTTTAATTGAACACACGCCAGGCACTGTGAAATGATAGGTTATTAATTATTTTGATTTAATTTATTGTTAAACGATGGCAACAGCGAAAAAAAGGAAAAAGGAGGAACCAAAGAGGAAACCAAAAACTAAAAGTAAATCTATAAAAAGATGTTCTTACGGAAAAGAAAATTTGCTGCTTGCCGTGAAAGGAGTTATGTAAGGAGAAACTTTTGCAGAGCTGTACCACGAAAATATTCGATACCAGAATCAACAATAAGAGCCCGTTGTAAAGGAAAATATGCAGACAAAAACCCTGGATTGAATACCTAAAGAAGAAGAAGAGTATTGTAAAGTGGATTTTCATTTGGCTTTAAAAAAGAAAAAAGAACTGTGAAAAAAATAGAAGCTGTGCAAATAAAAAATGATTTAGATGAACTTAAAAATAAGGAAGCTGTTTGCTAAGACTGAAATGTGAAAACGCAGAACATTTATTGCTTTCAAAGAAACTTAAAAGTTAATGATATTTTGTGATGAATAGTTTAAATTTTGTATTACCAAAGCTTTCACAAATTAATTTAAATTAGTTTAAATGGATGGATATAACAGAGATTATATTTAATGCGTTAATTAAATTAAGTGTTAAAAAAGAGATGTATTAAATTATTTAATTATCAAAATGTTAAATGTGACTAGAATCTACCTTGGCGACCATGTTTTAAAGAAACAGTCTCCTGAGATATTATTTTTTATGAAATATACTTCAGATATTTAAATTAGCTTATTTCACTTTCAAAATTATATTTCTTTTACGGTTAAATTATACTTTAAAGAAAATGACTTATCAACAAATGCATTTTTTAAATAAAAAATTTGTTTTTTAAGAGAGTTATTCAACCTACAATTGTTAATTTATAATATATATGCTCATAAATAAATAAAATTTAAATCCGCAGTAATAGACACCTTAGTTCGCAGTAATACGCACACGGTCTTTTTTCAACCGCAGTAATATGTACAATATGTTCTTTTCTCAATTTTTGACATTTTTAATACGTTAAGTTAGGTTCCTGTACTTACCAATTTTTCTTAATGCACAAAATATATTATACTTTAGGATGAAATAGAAGAAGCATATGATTTCAATAGAAAATAGGGGGAAAATTGAATTAAAGTGAGGTTAAACCAAGACACCGCAGTAATTGGGACACTTTATCATTTTTGATCCAAAGTTGGATCAAAACGTTACAAAAAATTGAGAACTAAATTACTACCACATAAGCATATCTATGTGGTGGTCATATAGTTGTCAATTGTTTGTAACGTTTTGATATTTTTGGATTTAGTATGAATTGATAAGGGGTAGGTTGTCGGCGGACCTGACATTACACAGGGTTGCGTTATCTTTTATGCATTGTGATATCTATTGGCCATCGGCCAATTACACGAGGCAGCCGATAAATCGCGGATCCCTGACCCAGTGCAGTTTTATATTTACGTGCTGCATGCACGCCCGAGCGCACACGCGTGTGCTGAGCGCTCCGGCATCTTTCATGTGCACAGAGGGCTTCGGTGCGATGCTCGCGTATATTAAGGCGCGAGGAGGGACACATGGTGCCGGTGGAAGGGTGCGGGGGGTGGTTGTATTCATGTATGTGTAGTTGTAATTGTGTTGGTGTGTAGGGTGGGGTGTTAGCGGTGTAAGTACGGAGTACAGCACTTGTTGCGCCCGGACGTCGACCTCGACTCAACCCGCGGCTTCATTCCTGACTGGCCGAGTTGAAAACCGAATTTTCCTAACTTCCGTGCGAAACCAAGTTGCACCAGGTCGAAACAACGCTGAATCAGTTTTTTTTTATTTACAAGATGCAAATTCCTCGATTCAAATGTTCGAAAACGTTTTTATTTGAAAAGGCAGCGGAAAAGAAAGTGGGGAGCAAAATTTTTTATTTTGGTATTTTGAAAAATGGCGAGTTTGATTTGATCGATTGTAGGCGGGGATTGGAAAAGACGAAAGCACGCGAAGCGAGCAGCAAAACTCGCGGCACTTGTTGCGCTCGGACGTCGACCTCGACTTTCCTCGAGAGTCTTCCGCTTAGATCGGAGCTCGAAATCAGGGAGTAAAAGTGAAGTTGAAATTTAGAAATTTTCGGTTCTGATTTGCATTATTTCTAATGTTTGGAAAGTTTGGGGGTCTACTAGTTCACATTTGGGGTCTGCGAAAGGACAGGGTTGAAAATTGGATATTTCTAGCTTTTCACTTGAAAGTATACCGAAAATTCGGAACTGTTTACTGAACAAGGAATATTTCAGCATATGGCCCGAAATAATTTATTGAAACCGGAAACAGTAATGGAGGAGGTGACGATTCTTACACTCTCGACGCAGCAAAGTGTGAGCACATAGTAATTACACGAAATTCCAGTCTCGCGTGTGAATCTAAACATTACTCGTGAGAAATTGCGGCGTTTATTTCTTCCTCGACTGTCCTAACCTTTCTCAATGGCGATTGAAAGCACACCACGTTTTCTTAGACTGCTTCCGGAAATTGGATGACACGTGTTATTATTTATAATTAAAGTTTGATTTTTTTAAGTATAATTAAATTTATTTTTTAAAATGGCTTTTAAAATATGTATAAAAATTGCCTTAACTTGAATTATTGTACTAATTCAGGGGTATGATACGCACCCAATTTCCTTTGGTAGAAGTTGGTTTCCAAATTACCCAGTTTGACTCAGTGGAGCAATTGCGAATCTGCGGCGTTGATTGTCTTTCGCCAAATTTTCTTGTTTAAATTCAGCTAAAAAATTGAAACCATAAAAACAACTGAAAACAACCAAAATGGTCGCATCAACTGTTCAATCACATCAATCGCATTTTGACGATTTATTCACATAAAACGAAATTACAAAATTTAAGAAGTGTAACAGTTTTGTTTGTTAATACAAAAGTTCAGTGAATGTGTCGTATAAAAGTGAATAAAATGATTAAAATGCTTATTAATTTTAAACAAAACAGTTGGACGAAAATCGATCAGCGCTGCAGTTTCGCGTTTTCCCCACTAAGTCAAATTGGGAACTATAATAATATTAGTCGTATCTTACCCCTGTACTAATTCTATAAGAAACATCAATATATCACAAGCGGTTCATTCGGACAACACTTTATTCAGTAAATTCTCTAACGTTTCAAAATCTTAATGAATTTTCTCTTCAGGGTTCAAACCAACAGTAAATTCAGAATATCAAAGCGTTACAAATGAATTTTTTTAAGAAAGAGAAATAATTGAAAATACAATATTAGAAAAGTCTTCAAATTTCAACCACTTTTCATTCACTGTTAGAAATTTCCATGGTAATTTTCAAAGACACATGACTGAAGTTTTATGCAGTTACCGCAACAGAAATTTCAGTTACAGTTTCGTAAATTTCAGTTACATTTTGATAAATTTAGGCAAATTCAGTTACAAGTAACTAAATATTCCATTAAAAATAACTGAACATTCCATTAAAATAACATAATTTTACGAAACTTGTAACTGAAAATTACGAAACCGTAACAAAAGAAAATTTACGCACAGTGTAACTGGAGTTTTATGCAGTTACATGTAACTGAAAATTCATTTACTGTTTCATAAATTTAAGATAAATTTTCATAAATTTCAGTTATAATTTAGTAAATTTCGGTTAGAATTGAGTAAATTTTATTTACCGTAAATAAAATTTAAAAAAAAATCATGAAAATTTAGTTATAGTTTGGTAATTTTCAGATACGGTTTCTGAAAAGCGTCTTAAATTTCATGAAAATTTCTTTAACCTACGAAACCTAAAACCTTCGGGAATTTACGAACATTTCTAGCAGTCTAATTGAAAATTCATTTACTGTGGTTGAAATTTCATTTACTGTGTTAACAAATTTATTTACTTGTGGTTGAAAATTAATTCATTCTAGATAAAAATTTATTTATTTTGGTTGAAACTTCGTTTACTTTTGGTTGAAAATGGATTCAGTTACGGTAATTGAATAAAATTTCAAGTAAACTAATTAAAGTTTTTCTAACAGTGCACATGGGAAAAATATTAATTTTTTTCGATAAAATTAATGCATTTTTTAAAATCATTTTGATACCTCTCGATTTACTGTGACATTAAACCATCAATATGTACAAGTCAAATTAATCCGACCAACTTTTTTGGAGATTGTTTCTGAAAGTATAATAAAGAAAAGTTTTTATTTATCATAAGCTGAATTGAAAAAATGTTGACACAAAGTGCAAAGTAGTTAAAATTTTGACTAGTTCAATATTTAAAAGTTCTTTATGTAAATTAAAATTAGAAATATTTAAAAATTGAAAGCTGGATTTTGAAACATTGGAGAAGTGGTTAAATAAAATATTCACGCTAAAAAGTAAAGGGCACAGAGTGCTATTTAAAATCAACAAATGTGTCTTGGAATTCCAAAATAGCAGTTTGTATTACTTTAAATTAGCTCTTTTACCATTTAAATTGTATAAAGAGCTTACTCTAAATTAGACAATGACACTTGCCTATTTAAAATAGCATTTTGTATTATTTTAAATTAGGATTTTTACCATTTAACATAGGTATGTCATTGTCTAATTTAGAGTGAGCTCTTTGTACAATTTAAATGGTAAAAGTGCTAATTTAAAATAATACAAAGTGCTATTTTTTAAATTCAAGGCACATTTGTCGATTTTAAATAACACTTTCTACTATTTACTTTTTTCCGTGTTGTTCAAATCTCAGGGATCACAGCGGTTCAGAAGTTCAATTTTAGGGAAAATAGGGGATTTCTTTTTCAAGAAAAGGGGGAAAAAGGGGGAAATTCGTTTCTTTTAAAAAAACCAAGGAGGCCATCAAAAGTTTATAAATACAATATTTTTGTAAAAAAACTCAAATGTCATTAACAAATAAAATTATACTGACTGCTGCACCTAAACCAGCAATTAAATCATAAAAATATTATCAGAGGCTCTAATATAATATTCCCGAAAAAAAAATTTACTAACATGTTGAAGTTAACGAAAGAAAGAAATTCCAACAGAAAATATATCCGAACAAAAAATTTGTCGACTAAAAATTAACGACATACTATGAAAATTATCGGCTGCTAAAATTGCTGACAAGAATTTAGATTTCTGAATTATGAAATTACCAAAATTTCTGCTAAAATTCTCTAGAATCTTAAAATATCCTCAAAAATCTCATATCGCTGTCTAGAATCTCATAAAATACTTCACAAACTAGACACTAGACTTTCAGAACTTTTGGAACTCTATAGAGTTTTCTAAACTCCTTCATGAAATCTTCTGGCTTTTACAAGTTTTTTTATAATGTTTTCAAATCTTTCAGAGATTTCTTGATTCTTCCAGGATCTTCTAAAAACATTCAGCATTGTATAAAACCTTCTAAAATTTCCCAGAATTTTTTAAAACTCTGATAGAGACATCCAAAATTTTTCAGTTTTCTAAATTCTTCAAATAATAGTTACACCACCCCAAACGCTATTATAATTTTCAAAAATATTGTACTCTGATGTTTCAGAATGTTTTAGAATTATCAAAAATCTTTTGAATTCTTCCATAAACTTGTGAAATCTTCTAGTCTCTTTCAGATTTTTTTTCTTGATTTTTCAAAAGTCTATAGAATTTTAGAAAGATTCGGTAAACAGTCTAAAAGAATTATTTAAGATTAAGGGACTTTTTCCCAGACGTTAAAAGAGAAATTTTTCATTCTTTTGTAATTTAAGATTAAGGAAGTCTTTTCTAGATTTAGAAGATTTTAAATGATTCTGCAACATCTGTATATTCTGAAATTCAGAATATTCTTGAAAATTCTAGATAATTCTGGAACTGTCCAGTATATTTTTTAAAATATTAAAGAATTTTAGGAGATTCTTTAAGATTTTATAATATTATACGAGAACCCAGAAAAAAAAGGTTCCAGAAAATATTCTAGAAAATCTAGAAGCTATTAGACGGTTATGGAAGAGTTTAGAAGATTTGATTATGAAAAATCTTCAAAGATATTAAAAGAGTCCGGAAGATTTAGAATTAGTCTAGAAAATTTTAGAAAATTTGGGAAAAGTTTAGGAGTTTCTAGAAGATCCTAGAAGACTCTGAATCTCTAAGGTTTAAACATTATTGTGCTACGAATTTTTGAATAGAAGTTTCTATTTATTATAATTTTTGGAAAATTAATCGGATCTTTGAATAAAAAAGGAGGAAAAGGGGGAAAAATTCTCAAAAATAGGGATTTTAGGGGATTTTGAGAAAAATAGGGGGGGGGGCAGAGTGTCTAGGAATCAGGTCATTTGAAATTCCCGGGGTTTTCTCGGTTTTTTCCGACCAAATTTTTCATTTTCCCGACCAATTTTACATTTTTTATTCACAATAACGTATATATTATATGTATTTTCTTCGTGTGAAAGGTCCAATTAATAAAAATATCTGTTAGTATTGATAGGCAACGTTTCGGACTTTATCAATACTAAGTATATATTATCCCAGATAACTTATAATTTCTCACGAAATAAACACGCATTATATATAAATATACGCGTTTTTTCCCTATTTTAAACATTATATTAGACACTTTTTTTTACATTTTTGCAAAAATAAAAGTTATTGTTCATTTTTATTTTCGAAATTTATTTTTGTTTCCTTTTTCAAATAGCTGTAAACAAAGTGAAAATAAGTAGATTTTACCATTAAATTCAAAAATTCCCGACCTGAAATAAACTTCCCGGGGTTTTTCCGGTTTTCTCCCGATGAAACCAAATTCCCAGGTTTTTCCCGGTTTTCCGGGCCACTATACACCCTGAATTTAGACCAATATTACTTAAATTTAGACAAATGACTATGATTCCTGCCAAATGAATCGTTTACCATAACATTGATGTTTTTTACTGACTGTTTTTACCTAATATCGGACATAAAAGTTTATTACTGAACTAATCCTGCTTGATAATAGAATTATTAATAGAAACCCCAAAAAATAAACTAATGAGAGTAAAAAACATTATCAGTAAATCTCTTAAAAAGTAGTAATGCAATCGATGCTCTTGATACCGAAGCACAGGATTCCTGCAAATATTCGATAACCTTTCCAGAGAAATAAGACCAAGAAGAAGAAGAAGAAAGGGTGAAGCGCTACCGATTGCTCGATAGTCATCTCTTACGTTGGGATAGGTCGGGTCGGATGGTGTCGAAGCACACGACTACGGTCTCGGAATTGGATCGACCAATGTACCGGGTGTCGTGGAAACTGGAACTGGGATATTTAACATTTAATTCGAACAAATCTGGGCACATGGTAAATTGGATTTACATAATTATCACATTGGGCGTGAAACCGGAAATCCCGGCATGCCATCCTCATTTCCGGGATGGTAGCCAGTGCCAACCGCTGATACGAAATCGTTGTCCTCGACACATACGGAAAGGAAAAGGAAAGCGGAGAAAAGTAAATAAAAATACATGAAGTTCGTTTCAAGACGACTCCAATTACGTAAGGTGCCGAATGAGAAAATAAGTCGTCTCAGGGTGTATTCCGTTATTCGAATCGCGCCTGCTTTGCATCGTATGCCATGACCAAAGTGCTAAGTGTGCTGACTGCATCCCTTCTCCTAAGGTTAGGCCAGGTAAAGTAGGAAATTCTCCTACCTCGAGTAGAAGCATTTCTCTTGGGCAAACCAAGGAAAAATGTTGTGGCAGTGCGAAAATTTTCATTTGAAATCTACATTTCCATTTTCAAAATTCTGAAAACTTGGGCAAAATATCCTAGTTTAAAAATATAAAGTAATTGTGTCGGAATTGCAAGAACAAAATGGTTTAAATTTCATGAAAATTTACATCACTATTGTTAAAAGTTGGCAGCTATTGTTATATAAAACAATCCGATTGTTAATCTTTGTTTTCGATAATCATAATCTTTTCACTTGAATCAGTTTCACTTAATAGTTCAAAACAACTGATAGTTGTTTGCATTTGGGATTTTCTTCTCGATTATGTTTCTGCAGCACCGAATGAACATTTTTACAACAAAAATAAAATAATCTATGGGATCCTTTTTGAAAAAGTGGGCCTTTTCAATTTTTTTTCAATATTCTAAGGAATCCCGCACCAAATGCATAGGCAATTGGGTCTCGGTAGATTTTGCTAAGATTTATTTATTTTGTAGTTCAGAAAAGTAGAAAAAATTTCCCGAAAGGACATTGTTGAATTATGACTAGCTTTTTGGTGCAGGGTCCTTTGCAGTAGATAAGAATTATTATGCCTAAAAAACTGAGTAAAAAATCTATTGACAAAATCTCGTAAAATAAATAATTATTAATTTGCGTTCTATTCAATTTTTACATTCTCGTCATCATATGAGAAGGTATTGGTTTTATGTGAAAACTGGCTTTCCCGATTTTTTTTATGTATAATAATTCTTATTTACTGCAAATTTTGAATATTGAAAACATCGATCAGGCTCACTTTTTCAAAAAGGACCCCATCGATTATTTTATATTCGGTGTTAAAATTTTCATTCAGTGCTATAATCAAGAAGAAAATTCCAAATGCAAACAATTTTTAGTTGTAACTGATTCAAGGGCACCGTGTTACAGTCACAGAAAATTCAGAATATGAAAATATCAAATTGCAGATCAATTTTTTTAACCATCAAAAACAATGGAAAAACTAATTCAAAATACCAAATAACAGATAAATTTTTTGTTAAAAATTGAAAGTACTTGGGAAAAATATTCATTTGTTTTTAGATAAAAATGTAGCAAATTGATCCATTTTTTGGGTCATTTTGATACCTCCCGATTTACTGTGCAATGATCAATTTGACTGATTTTCGAAAATAACAATTCTTTAAATTAATAATAACTTCATTACGAATATACTGTTTTGAGAAATAATATTTAGGTTAGATCTTTTTAAATTTATGTTAACCTGAGAAAAATATGAGTTTGTTTGATTATTGATTGATTGATTTATAGAATCAGCTGTTATCGGACAATTATTACGATATGATTTACAACTATTTTATAGCAGAGGACAAAAAGTTTGCTCTATGTTAACAAATAAAAACGATTAATTTTTTATTATAAATACTTTAGTTTAGACAATAATTGCTAGATAAATGTCAGAGATGACGATTTTCAAAGTATCAAAGTCCCCAAAAAATTTTGAATTATAATTCTAACTGTTGATATCGTTTCCAGAAATACTTCAATTTTAGGTTTTTACGAAAATAATTAAATACTTTTTCAAGTTAAAATTCATTAAATCTTTAAAAATGTAAATGAATAAAAACAATGAAGGCTATATGTTATTAAGTTCCAATTCTCGAACAAGATATGTGTATAAAATTTTGCTATCTTTCATGCGGAGCTCTTATTCCTTGTTTGACTCTGAATAACTTTTTCCACTAGTTCGAAAAAGAAAATGAATATTTACTGCTCTTTATAATTCTAAATGAAAAAACAGCTGCATTGTCTTTATTATTGTAGGTTACTAAATTTTATTAAGTGAATCTTTTAATAAAATTGAGGTTAATTGAATAACAAAGTAACCTAATTAAAATTATCTGAGAAGTTAAATTACTCTCATATAAGAGTGACAGAAAAATTTATTACTTTTAATATCAGGATGGCCGTTTAAAAATAAAACGAAATTACGAAATAAGATTACAGAGTTTTATCGCTACACGAGATATATTTTACTTTTACTATAATAACACTTCTACAATAATAAATTTTATTTAGTTACTCAGTTTTTTAATCTCTTGATCAATGACTTGACTTCTGCACTTTTTTGGGCATTTTCTAAAAAAATTTCAAAAATTCCCGGTCATTTCCCGGTCTTTCCAGGTCACAAAACCAGATGTTTCGTCTTCCCTTCCAACGCTGCTTCTTCAGCTAAGATGATGGGAGATGGTAGACTTAGCTTAGCACTTAGCATTAGAAGGGATGGCGAAACATCTGTTTTGGGATGGCCCGCTCCTACTTGGACAGGCCTGATTATACTCAGACAAATATTTGGGTAAATCAACCAAATTTTGGTTGGTTCAAACGCAGAATTTGGTTAGCACACGGACAACTAAACTTTTGATTGTCAACCAAAAGCTTTAATTGATTGAACCAAAAATAAATAATTTGCTATATTCAACCGAAGATTTGGTTCAATCAACAAAACATTTAGTAGACTCAACAAAAGTTTGGTTTCCTTAACCAGCAACATTTTTATGTAGATTAATTAAACGATTTTATTCAATCCACAAAGTTTTTTTCTGAGTGTAACATATGAAAAATAAAATTATAGTTTTGATATTATTATCGGGAAAGTGTAATTTGGTTGTTATCTAATAATAAACTAATTTCGTAATAGTGGAATGCTTTTCTCGAACCTGTGGAAACTGCAAGTTAGTTCTTTGTACACCAAAGAAAAGAAGCTGGTCTTCAATAACGTTTTATAGTGAAAATTACGGTAATTCCGTGTAATTAAGAGGATGGACGGAAGAACGAAGTACGGTATTTACTCGGATGTTGGGTTACCAACAGAGAATACCCCTCGAGCTCTGTGAAAGTTGCTTCGACTATTAGTATTACTCTCAGGCTTATCTCCATTTGTATTTTTAACTCCCTCTTACTTAATTTTTTTATTTTCAATTTATACCCCACCCAAATTATGTTTTATAGATTTTTCTAATTTGAAAGTGTCCAAATTTGAAGGCTTTCTATTTTTGAACCGCCCAAACTTGAATGCTATCAACTTAGAAGTTTTCTTTATATTCAATTAAAAATATTCGCACTAAAGTGCTTTTGAATTAACAAAACGCTCTTTGAATGTTTGTAAATTGAAAGCTTTTAAAAACCGAAAGCTTTCAAAACGAAAGCTTGAAATTTTGAACTCTTTTAATCTAGAAAAATTGACATTAGAAAATCATCGAACAACTTAGTATTTATTTTCAAAGAAATTATGATATCTACTTTCATTTTCTGTAGAAATTTTTTGAGGCCAAGGAATCGGTATCAACTGGATATTACTTTGGCTTTCGCACGCGACTCTTTTCTCTTATCCCAAGGGAGACCGGTCCCAACGAATTCTTTCGCCACTAGCCAGGTTAACGAGGTGCTCTGTGTGTGTTGCTATCGGCTATCTGGACGCTCTAATTCATACTTATTTCAGTTTTTCACCACCATTGATTGGTGGAGATTGCAGAGCCGGAGGTAGAGAGCAAAGGAGAGTGATTTCTCTTTCTCTCAGGGGATATAAAGGAACTCTGGCAAATTTCACAGTATCGGAGAAATCAATTAGGAAGTTCATCCCCTGAGAATAAATTGAGAAACTCCCACAATTCCAGACCCTATCAAGTCCGCTGCCATCCAACAATTTCATTAAAATTTAAAAAATTTTAAAAGCATAACGAACACATATGAAAACAATTAACAATCCAGTTTTACATTCTCATTATTTAAGGAGGTTCACAGTAAAAAAGAATACTTAAAATTGTTACTCCTTAAAATAGTTTGGATTAAATTCAGTAAAATTTGTCTTAATTTAAGCAATACTGGTTTAAACTTAATACCACATTACCTGAATTTCAGAATTGAGTCTTAAATTCAAACAAATTTTACTTAAAATTAAATCAATATTGCTTAAATTAAGACAAAATTTTACTGAATTTAATCCAAACAATTTTAAAGTATAACAATTTTAAGTATTTTTTTTTACTGTGTTCATTAGCGCTAGGAAAGTCTTTGAAAAAAAAATAATTAGCAAAATACATTAGAAATGTTACTTAATACATATTCTAAGAGAAAAATGTTCACTTTAGCAGGAAAAAATTGAAAACATTAAAAATGCCATTTTTAATAATAATTATTGTAGGTCAAAGTTTTATGCACTTTTTTTTACGTTTACGTCTTTAAAAACGATTGGATTTTAATCAATCAGGGCTCATTTTGTTCATTTAATAATTTTCAAAACCTTCACTGTCCTAGATTTTTAAAATAATTTCTCATTTTTTAACTATTAAATGCATCTGTTGTAAAGTAAAATAATTTTGATAAACAAATAGCTGTAGTTTGAAAATAAGAAATTAATTTCAAAATCTAAGAAGGCTTCGAAAATTGTTATCTGAACAAAATGAGCCCTGATTGATTCAAATACGATCATTTTTAAAGGGCGTAAACTTAAAAGCATAAAACTTAACAACTTAAAAAACTTAAAGACTTAAAAACTTAAAAACTTAAAGACTTAAAAACTTAAAAACTTAAAAACATAAAAAACATAAAACTTAAAAACATAAAAACATAAAACTTAATTAAAAGCATAAAACTTTGACCTACAATAATTGAAGCCATTAATGGAAAAAGAGCCCAGAACCTATGTAATAACATAGGGTTATGGGCCCTTTTTCCATCAATTATTATTAGAAAAACATTTTTTATGTTTTCAATTTTTTTCCTGCTAAAGTGAACATTTTTTTTTTAGAATATGTATTAAGTAACATTACTAATATATTTTAAGATGATAATGGGGCGCATGAATATTTCCCAAATTCTATTTTCCCTAACGATTATTTTACCTAAATTCGTTTGACCGAAAAAGAATTTAATATAATTTTTCTTTATCCTAATGGTCAATGTACCTAAATTTTATTTTTCCGAATTAACATTTGCTCTAATTTTTTTTTCGAATAACTATCTGCTATAATTTTTATTCTTCCGAATGACTGTATTCTATAATTTCTGTTCTTCCGTACCATTTGTCATAATTTTTATTTTTCTGCATTACCATGGGCCATAATTTTTATTTTTCCGAATTACCATTGGTTATACTTTGTATTCTTCTGAATTACGGTTTGTAATACTGTTTATTCATCCGAATTACTATTTACTATAATTTTTATTTTTCCGAATTATCATTTATCATAATTTTCATTGTTCCGAATTACTCTGCCACAATTTTTATTCTTCCGAATTTCTATTTTTCATAATTTTTATTCTTCCGAATTACCATTTGTTATGAATATCATTCGTCCTCATTTACATTTAACCAAATTTATATTTTCCAGAATCACCATGTGTCATAATGGGTATGCATCATAAATTTTATTCTTCATAACGGAATATATGGTTAGTGAAGGTGGTGCTGCACGAAATAGACGCGAAATTTAAATTTGATCAATCGAAATTCAGACAAAGTATGCGCAATTGGTGCAATTTAAATTTCGCGCCTATTTTTGCAGCGCCAATTTCACTAATCGGAACTTCCGTTATGAAGAATAAAATTTATGTTACATGCACATTATGGCACAGGGTGATTCGTGAAAATAAAAATTAGGTTAAAAGCAAATTAGAACGAATGAAATTTATGACAATGGTAATTCGGAAAAATAAAAATTATGAAAAACGGTAATTCAGAAAAATAACAATTGGTGCAAATAGTAATTCGGAAGATTAAAAATTATGTCAAACGGTAATTTGGAAGAATAAAAATTATCAAAAACCGAAATTCGGAAAAATAAAAATTATGGCAAAGAGTAAATCGGAAAAATGAAAATTATTACAAATGGTAACTCGGAAAAATAAAAATTATAGCAAATAGTAATTCAGATGAATAAAAAGTATGACAATCGATCATTGGGAAGAATACAAATTATGACCAATGGTAATACGGAAAAATAAAAATTATAGCCAATGGTAATTCGGAAGAATAAAAATTATTACAGTTACAAATGGTAATTTGGAAGAATAGAAATGATGGAAAACAGTAATTCGGAAGAATAAAAATTATGGCAGATCGTTATTCGGGAAAATCAAAATTGTGGCAAATGATAATTCGGAACAATAAAACTTAGATACCGTAGAGTGGGGCTATTAGGTACAATTTTTACGTATTTTTTGAGATTTTATTAACTTTACGCTCAAGAAAACATGTTTTCATCTTTTTCATTTTTACAGGCAGTTAGAAGACTCAATTTTGAAGAAAAATCAATCATTTCTAGATTTTGAAATCATCTTCTGCTTACTAATTATTTATCATTGTTGAAAAGTTGTACCTTTTTGTACCGCCGATCTTCTAAATAGGTACAACTATTGTTTTTTTATGTTTTAATTGTATAAAATAATTTTCTAATACTGAAATACTATTTAGAATTATTATTTAACTATTTGAGAGTACTTTCTGATGATAATATATGAAAAAAAAAGTTTAATTAAGAAATTCATATTAGTTTGAGATTCATCAAACAGAAAAAAATAAAACAATTAAACATCAACATTAATATTAACGAAATATATTTTTAGAAGGATCTATAATTTGTTTAAATCCATCTACGATTCTGAGGTCACATCTAACCATTTAATTTACTGGCTATCCCCAACTGAGCAATTTAACTGATCTATAATCTATAATTTAACCGATACAAATTTTCTCCTGGAAGCAAAAAATAGCTCTATATTAAAATAATAATTATAGATACCTTTTTAAAGGTAACATTTTCTCTTATAATTGATGTTAAAATCTTCAAAATTCAGCACAAAAACTTGATTCTGTCATCGGTTGAGCTGCAAAATAGAAAATAATAGAAACTGAAAAGTGAGGTTAGGTTTTCGACAGGTATCCTCATATTTTATACATTTATATTTCGAAAACTATCAATTATTGTAAAATATTATTTCAACTTAGCTTTTTAAAATATAAATAATTAAAAAAGAAGCAAATACCCAACTGCACAGAACTGAAAAATTAGCACATAGCATAACTTGCTGAACCAGCCGAATTGTATCACCGATCTTTGAATTTTCATATATCACCTTTGAACTAATTAATGAAAGCACAAACTTGCATTTATGCACTAAGAAAAAAGTTTGTTTGATTCAACCAAAATTTGTTTGATTCAACCAAAATTTGGTTGAATCAACCAAATAAATGCATTGCTATATGGTCAATCAAAGTTTTGGTTGGATCAAACAAAGTTTTAGTTCACTCAATCAAAAATTTGGTTCATTCAACCAAATTTTTTGGTCGATCAAAAAATTTATTTAAATTAAACTAAACGTTTATTAAAAAGTATAAATATTGATTAAACTCAACCAAAATTTGTTTAAAATAACCAAATAGTTGTGCCTATTCAAATAAACAGTGTGTTTTATTCAAATAAATTTTTTTCTGAGTGTGAAACAAATTCCTTTTACCACTTAAATTTGGAAGAAAAACACGGGCAACCAAGAATTTTTTATTACTTTTAAACGATTGAACTGATACAAAGTTTGGAGGTCTAACCAATTTTTTAAAATGCACCCACATATTTAAACACATTTTTCAATGCTTGTACAGAGGTCGTATAAAATTCCACCCTCATCTTCAGTAAAGTAGAAACCCTTCTGAATCTTATATGCTATGAAATTATTTTTTTGATTCAGATTATCATATTACAAAACATATTTGAAGAGAGTTGTACCTATTAGCCTCACCATGCGCGAATAGCCCCACTCTACGGTACATTGACAATTAGGAGAAATAAAAATTACAGTAAATTCTTTTTCGATCAACCGAATTCAGGTAAAATAACGGTTAGGGAAAATAGAATTTGGGGAATATGACAATTAGGAGAAATAAAAATTATATTAAATTATTTTTCGATCAAACGAATTCAGGTAAAATAATCATGCGCCTCGATGATAATTAATTTTTTTTTCTTCAAAAACCTTCCTAGCCCTTATGAACCTCCTTAAAAACAATTTTCATCTTGATTTTGGCAATAAACCTCTGAGTGGGTGTTCAAATTCTCTGAATCCAGTTTTTCCTGAGGGGTGAACTGAATTTTTAAATGGGGAAAAATTCGACTTAATAAAAGAAAGTGTAGGTTTTTGGGAAATGACCCCTGAAATTTTCAAGACCCCGACTGGAGAATTTCTCGCAGTTTCCGAGGTCGGTGGAACTTGACTTGCTTCCTAGCTCCCCCAACCCCCGGCACTACCTTAGCGCACACGTTGCTGGGACAATAAGGGGGGCGGGGCAGGGGGGCCAAAGGGCCCACATCGCAAAAGTAACAGTACCTACGGCTAGTTCGCGTAAAGCAAATGCAAGAGAGAGCAAGGTATATGTGTATGTGCAGAGGTCTGGTGGCTGCTTGCCTGCCTGCCTGGCTCAGCTCGGGTGCGCTGCCCGGCAGGACGTTGAACCCAGCGCCACTCAACCTGGGGATCATCCGCGGGTACTGGGCCCCCCATTGCACCTTGTCACTTTTATAATTGCGAAAATTTCCAAAAAAATGGTTCTTTACACAAGGGCATTTTTTTGTTTGAAATTTTATATAAGATTTAGAGATTTGTTTATTAAATTGAAAGGACCGATTTTTTGACGCGCTTTAAGAATTAAGGCCCCATTTAATACGAAAATATACACAAATTTATGGCGCCTAAATTTTATGATCGAGCAGTAAAAAGTTACAACTCTCGCTTCATTAACTGAACGATTGTAGATTCATTAAAGATGATTATTAATAATTTGCACTAAAGGGAATTAATTAAAACCATCAATTTTGCGAATTTTATTGTTTAATAAACTTTATTAATATAGACGAGTTTACTTGAGATTTTCTTTCACCAAGTGAAAACTATCATACTGCAGATGAAAAAGATAAATTAAACAAGTCGTAAAATTTATAAGTCATTAGAATGTAATGAGAGTCTGGCTCAAATTACAGGATTGTAAATTATTATGATTATTTGAAGAGGGTTTTGCATGAATAAAAAAAAGGTTTATTTTTGTACATTTGAAAATGATTTTACAAAAACATTTTTACAAAAACAGTTTCGAGATCAAAGTTGCCAATTTGAGTTTTTTTCAATCCCTTATTTTTTTCATTTTGTTTTTTTTTTGAGCCTACTTTGAAATTGAGGACGACTTGCAGAGGTGCATGCATATTCGTACGTGAGAGTAAGAGAGCATCATTTTCTCTTTTGCCAGCCTCTATCCTCTTCTTCTTTTCTCTCTCCACCTCTGCCTCTTTTCCAGCAGAGTGCAAACCTAACGGTTTCCTTTATACCACGCACGTGAATGTTCGCAAGGCGGTGTTATCGTGTCGAGGCTGGTGGGATAATTCAAAAAAAAAAAAAAAAAAGAAAGAAAAGAGAGAAAAGAGAAGAGAGAAAAAAATGGAAAATCTAGAGAGAAGGTGTAGAGAAGGCAGTGGACGAAGACGAGACCCTCGAGCCAAAAGATCGCCTTGCACGATTACTATCCTTCTAACTCCTACCTCCTACTTTCTAACTCCTAACTCTTAAACTCTTATACCTGAGGAGAATGCGCGAGCTTGAAAAGCTCGATCGTAAACATGACGGCTCTCACTGATGGGGCAAAATGCAACAAACTAACGCGAAATATGCGAAGCATTTTTTCCTCTTTTTAACCCCTCCACCCTTTTTTCTCCTAACATACATTTCTCCTGCACTCATCCCATGACTTATTCTCTTGTTGCGCATCTTGCGCTCTTTACCAACGAAAGTATGAAAGCTGGGCAGAAAACAGTGCGAAACAAACAAACTGCTATTACTGTAATTACACTGCATTCCAGCGACTATGAAAGGAAGCAAATAAGCAATTGGCGAGAAGATAATTCATTTTTCACGTTTTTTTCAGGTTGGGTGCGCTTGACTTTAATGATTTTCCTTCTTAAAGTAGAGGTATTTATATATAAGTAAATAATTTACATGTAAGTTGCAGTTCTTTTTCCAGTTCAAATCCGTTTTTATAAATCGTAATTGTAAAACTAATTATTTTTTTAGTCAAAATTTAATATGAATTTAAAACTAAAACTTTAAAATTAAAATTTTAAATTATCGAAGTCTAAATCCATCAACGATGGAAGTGTTAAAAATTCGAAAGCTTTGAATTTTTAAAATGCTCGAACTCAAGTTTAAGACAAAGT
This sequence comes from Euceroptres primus, assembly GCA_037177015.1. Taxonomy (NCBI): domain Eukaryota; kingdom Metazoa; phylum Arthropoda; class Insecta; order Hymenoptera; family Figitidae; genus Euceroptres; species Euceroptres primus. Next base: position 122,338 of record JBAGKK010000021.1, read on the forward strand.
TTATACTTTTATAACTCTCAAACGCACCCGAATTGAAAACATAATTATTGTTTTATATTTTATAATATTATTACTGTAGACCATCTTTTGAGTAAGCTTTTGGGAAATAGTACGATCGCCATAATTTAAAGGTTATTTCGGAATACAAATTCTTTTATCAACATGCAATGTATGAAAATAATCTTAGATTTAGCTACTGTTTTATCCAAATAAAAAAATCAGATCTGTTCAATTAACAGAAGTCATAGGGATTCTTTCTGTTAAATTTACATACATTTCTGTTAAACTTATGGATTTTAAATGCCTTTTTGTAAAATCAACAGAAATATCGGAGTTGACCACTCGATTTTTGAGAGTACAATAGATTTCAAGGATTTCAGGGATTTCAAAATATTTCAAGAAATTTCAGAAAAATTCAAAAGATTTCAAAGATTTCATGAGATTTCAAAATATTTCAAGAGATTTTAAGAAATTTCAAGAGATTTCAAAAGATTTCAAAAGTGGTTAGCTCCTTGAGTAAAAAAATGTCAAAAAATTTCAAAGATTCCACAAGATTCAAGATTTCAGATATTTCAAAAGATTTCAAGGACTTCGAAAAATTTGAAAAGATTTCATATATTTTATGAAGGCATAATATACACCAGATTTCGAGAGTGATTAGCCCCTCGAAAATATCTGTAGATTAACAATTTTTAAGACCGATTAGAAATCTGTTAACCTAACAAATACTTATGTTGATTTTATAGAAAAGCGTGTATAATCTACAGGTTTAATGAAAATTTCTGTAAATGAAACAGAAAAAATCTGCCGTCCTTATCTTAACAGATGACTTTCTGTCAGTTAAACCGCTTTTTTTTTCTATGTACTTTTAAGTGCATGGCATATTACATTCCCCAATGTTAGTAGACATAATCATTTTAAAAAATTTACTGAATACATGCAAATATTATAAGATCAAAAATTTCAGAAAGTGGACGTCATAAACTCTAATTTTCGTGCTATCTAAATCTTAATTAGTCAAATTTCAATAATTTCTCAGTCGCTCAATTCTAGCTATGGCAACTATTAAGATTTCACTACAAATCAGTAAAAAATCACTGAAATTTCAGTGATTCAATTCTATATAAATATGGCAATTAGTAAAATTTCACTGAAAATCAGTGTAAAATCACTGAAACTTCAGTGATTCAATTCTAGCTATGGCAATTAGTAAAATTTCAGTGAAAATCAGAGCACTAAAAAAATGGTTTAGCCATTCTGGATTTCGTCTTCTAAGAAAACATAGCTGTGTCACCTAAATATGTATAATTGATTTAGCTAAATTTTTCTATCTCCAAAATGTTTAGATAGCAAAATTTAACTAAAACAGCTATATATTTAGGTAACATAGCTATATTTTCTTAAAAGACGAAATCCAACTAAACCTTTTTTCCAGTGAGGAAAATCACTGAAATTTTAGTGGATTTCTGATGACTTACCAGTAGAAAACGATAACTGAAATTTAGGTAATAATTTCTACTCGTAAATCAATAGAAATCGACTGAAAATTCATTGATTTTCCAATGATTTTCAGTGAAATTAGTGGAAATTCAATTCTACCTAGGAAGTTCAATTTCATCTCTTGGGCTGCTCAAGTATTACGTAACGCGATTGTGAGAAGGGTGGAAATATGATTTCCGTGCAACTGAGAGAGACAGGAATAAGCCAAAAACGTTACGTAATACTTGAACGGTCCCTATATGAAATTTCCGCGAGTTTCCAATGATTTTTAGTGAATTAAGTGCAAATTCAATTCTAGCCAGAAAGTTCAATTCTAGTTATGGCAAATAGTAAAAATTCACTGAAATTTCAGTGAATTTCTATTGAAATTTCAGTGAACTTCTACTGAAATTTTAGTAATTTTCCACTGATTTTTAGTGAAATTTTACTAATTGCCATAGCTAGAATTGAATCACTGAAATTTCAGTGACTTTCAACTGATTTTCGGTGAAATTTTACTAATTGCTGTAGCTACTCAGAAAAAAGTATAGTTTTTGCTAAAAATAGTTTTCGGTGATCCTTGTCTCCAAGTATAAGGCATAAATCTGTCCTTTTCCCACAGGGCTTAAAATTGTTACACCTTGAATTAAGCCTACTTTTGGGCTTTTTGTTCTGTGTAGAATTGAGTCACTGAGAAATTAGCGAAATTTGACTGATTAAAAGTAAGAGAGTGCGATGAAATTAAACAAAAAAAAAAAAAAACTTTTTACTGTGAACTCCAAAATGCACATCGTTTGAGTTCTCCTACTCATGCTCCCACTCCTACTCAAGATCATTTGTGAATAAATTTATTTCAAAAAAATAATGTAAAACTTAATTTAATAATGAAAAAGAGATTAGACGGCGCTAGTTGGATGCGGCCCTGCATCTGAGCGTGGAAAGAGGAGCGCTGCAGAGTTACGTAAAGCTTCGGTGTTATACGGTGCAGAACAGTACTCGCAGTACTCCGAGTAACAAGCACGCACACATACTCGAAAAGAAGCAAGGAAGAAACATGCTATCACGCACACCAGCATTTTCATCTTCAATGCACATTATACAATTACACAAAGTGTTTGGCTGTGTAAGAGCGCAAAGCGCAAGAGGCACGATCGTCGCACTCGAGATCGACGCGACGGTGCCAATTGGCTTTCTCCGATAACTTTCGTCCACCTTAAGGCCCGGCTACCACCACCTTCTGCCATTCAAGAGCTCCTACTTATTTTCCACCTTTCTTTGTTTCTTTCCAAACGCTTGCTGCACTTTCACTATCGCTCCGATCCTATTGAGAGAACCAGAGAGCGAAAAACAAATGAAAAGAAAGGAAAGAAAAGAGGTTTTTAGTCTCTTTACGATACTCACTTTGCACTCACTCTCATCGTGGAATCTCGGTAACTTGAAAAGCGCAAACAAACTGAGATTTCATTACTCCAGTTGATGGGAATCGATTGCACAACCGGGGACAAAAAACAGGGTGGAGCACCTTTGAAAAAAAAAGAGAGATTCTTCTAGACTAGCCGGATAATTCGAATTTTGCACGAAGTCTGGGAATAAAGAAGGGGGTCGACAAAAAGATGCAGATCTGTTTTTGTTAGACAGGCTTTACAGAGCCAATTATAGAAGGTGAAAAAAGAATTGTTTTACGTTTACGATGAGAAAAGTGTGTCTTATGGAAGTTCAAGTTTTGAACCACTTAAATTCCAGCGATTTTAGTTTAGAAAGTTCAAACTTTTGAGATTTTGAAGTTAAACCAGACTATGAAAGAAACAAGTTTTTAAAAAAGATGATATTATCTCACACTTACATAACCACCTTTGAATGAAGATTCTTAGAATTTAGAGACTCACCTGTAACAAAAAGGACACCCTTTCATTAGTATCAGAAAAAATTAATTATTTTTAAATAAAACATCATTTTTTTCTATTTATAGACATGAGTAATACAAGTAAAATTAACAAACCAGGTTCATTCACATACAGAAATATGCCCAAATCTTCTAAAAATTCTAAAAACTTTTTCATTCTTCTAAAAACTTCTTCCAAATTCTCAATATACAAATTAACATCACATCGATAAATATCCCCAAATCTTCTAAAAATACTTCATTCAAATTCTCAATATACAAATTAACATCACAGTAAAAAGTCGATCCTCAATTTAATACTGAATTTTCCTCAAAATGAGTTGCAACAAAAATGAGACTCGAAAGCAATTGAAATCACAATGAAATTTTCAATTGTTTTAAATTATTCAAAGTGAGATGCAACAAAATTCACCCCAATGGTTTTCCGTGATTAGCGCTCATCGAATTAATTTTTCCCCCAACTCTCATTACGTTTTATATCCACATTTTGAACAATCAAAACTTTATTATTTTCGTGTCAAATTCCAAGAGGGAGATCTGATATTGGTCAATAATAATAAAACGTCCTGCATAACAAGAAAATATGCAATCACTGTTGGCAGTAAATAGGCGTCTGATGCCTATAAGCACGTATTTGGTGAAAGGTTCATTTAAGTGGCGAGTCTTGTGATGTAACGATCTTGAGAAAAAAAAAGGAAGAAAAATGGGTGAAAAGAAAAACGAGGAAAAAGTAGATTAATGAAGAGTAAACGATGATTCGTTGGCGTAACTCCAAGGCACGAGAGAGCGATATAAATTCTTATTAGTAAAGTAATAGCGGCTGTAAAAATCAAACTCGGACCAAAGATAGTCGTTAATAGCCAGATCGATATCTGTTGATCGTTTAACACTGCCATTGAGCCTCTAATTGCGCTTCAAATAACGCTAACAACTAAAACAATATTTAGTACAATTGCAAATATTAAAAAATACCCCATCAACATTGATATTTCAAAGCTTTAAACACATTCTATTAACTGTCGCCCAAATCTTGCACAGAAAAAAAACAAAGGATAGTTACCCAAAACTCCAAATAAGGTAAATGTCGTAGTAATCGTATCGATCCCACTGATCGTTCAATTGTTAGAAAATTCTTGAAATATTAATCCCTTTTCAATTACTGTAACTGAAAATTCATTTATTGTGGTTGAAACTTCAATTACTGTGATTGAAAATTAATTTGCTTTTGGTTGAAAATTCAATTACTTTAATTGAAAATTCAATTACTTTTGGTTGAAAATCGAGTCAGTTACAGTAATTGTATAAAACTTCAAAGTTTTACACTTTTTTGTTTTGTAAAAAACAAAAAAGTTTTTGTTTTTTGTGTTTTGTGTTTTGTTTTGTTAAAAAAACCTAAAGTTTGTTAACCTAAAGTTTTTTTAACAGTGTAAAGAAATAATTCTAAACGATTTTCAAATAAGTATTTAATAACAAAAAATAACGAGCTATAGCATTATTTATTATCAAAAACAATAAAAATCACGTATAAATGCTTAAAAAATAAGATTGATGGCGAAGCTATTACTGTGACAAAGGTCACGATTACTGGGACATTTTGCCTTTATCTTCTTTTTTTGTTTTACTAAGAAACTACATGTATTTTGAAGAACGTGAAGTCTGAATAAAATATTTTTCGTTTTAAATATTATCTCCAACTTTTATCTATAATTATATTTAAATTTTGTTATTTCTTACCCTATTTCAGGATTGGTACAGGGTAACAGAAGAGTAAGGGAGAAAATCCTGAATAAGAAAAATGTCCTCACGCAAATGCAAAAGGCTTACGGACCTCTGGGGATATTATACATGTACATGGAAAATAAAGTAAAAATTAAGGTAAGTTGAGGTAAGTTTAAAAAATTATTTTTCTCAAAAACTTTTTTTAAAAATTGTATTATTTTCGAGATAAAAAAATTTGCAAAAATTAATGTGGTTAACTGTACTTGGAGTGGCACCTACGCATGTCGTTCCTCCTTATCTCGCCCCACTTATTGCCCATCACCACCCACCTACCCCACGTAAACGCACACGCGCGTGACATACTTTCGTGAACTCGTGTCAGCCCTTCGAACAGCCTGGAAGGTGTAGGGTCAACACTCGTAGTCATGGAAACGAGTTCCCCCCACCTCCTGGCGTCCCGACGCTTTTTCCAAATTGATGGTATCCCAAGACAAGGTCGCGAATCCCCTTTTCCTCTTTACTGGAACTTACTCGTGTCGTGCCCTTTGCCAACTTTGCCCTAAGATCAATATACTCCAAATTTCTTTTACAAATCGCCAAAAATCAACAAAAAAAAAAGAAGTAGAAAATAAAATAAAATTTTAACCAGCGTCCAAAGTTGAAAAAACGTGCGCCTAGAACGAAAAAAAAATTTCCCATCCATTTTCTCAGAACTTAATGACAATTTGCAATCGAATTTTTTTCGTGTTAATTCAGCAACTTAAAATCTAAAATTTAATTTTTTTAAAATTGAAAATTGGATTTTGAATCACCGGTTAAAGTTGAGAAAACGATTTTTTATAATGTTATTTTTCAAATTTTTTTATAATTTTTCAAATTTGTTTGCATTTGAAATTTTTTTCGCATTTTTTTCTTCAAGTTTTTGCAACTTTTTGCAACATTTTGGAACTTTCTACAATTCAATAACTCCAAATTTATTTTGCATTTATGATTTTGACTTGAAAATTAGAGACTGCGCGTCTAAAATTGAGAAAACAAACGCCCCGAGCGAAAAAAACTCCTTCATTTACTCAGAAGTCAATTACTTTTTTCAATTAAACTTTTCACACCTCAATTCAGCACTGGAGTATCTCGGGAGCAAGTACTTATTTATTATTATTTTTTTAAAATTGAAAATTGCATTTTTAATCAGCGTTTAAAGTTGAAAAAACGTACGCCTGGAGCGACAAAATTTCCCCATCCATTTTCTCAGAACTTAATGACAATTTCCAATGAAACTTTTTTTGTATCAATTCAGCAACTCAAAATCTAAAAATTAATTTTCTTTTTCTCAAACTGAAAATTTGATTTTTAATTACCGGCTAAAGTTGAGAAAACATGCGCCCCGAGCGAAAATAAAATATTCCCCTTCCATTTTCTCGAAACCTAATGACATTTTCCAATCAAACTTTTCACGATTCAATTCAGCACTCTCTAAATCTGAATTAGTCGAAGGACCCCGCACCGAAAAAAAAACTAGTCATAGTTCGAACAAGTCCTTTTGGGAAAGTTCTTCTATTTTTATGAACAAAAAAAAATAAATCTTAGAAAAATTCACGAGGACCTAATTTTCCATACATTTGGTGAAGGTTACTTTTAGTAATTCATCAGTGACTCAATTCTAGCTATGGCAATTAGTAGAATTCTTCTAAAAATTAGTGGAAAATTACCAAAATTTCAGTAGATAAATTTCAGTTTAAATCTTTTGAAATTTTAGTAATTTTCCTCTATTTTTCAGTAGAATTCTACTAATTGCCATAGCTAGAATTGAGTCACTGATGAATTAGTAAAATTTAACTAATTCTAATTTCGATAGTACTGATGTACCTCGGGAGCAAGTTTTTATTTTTTCTCCTAAATTGAAAATTCGATTTTTGGGTGTAGTAGAATTTCATTTGTCAATCAGAATAAAAGTGTATCAGATTTTTCTTGGTAAAAGCTCAAAAGACACTGAAGGCAGGTCCTAATGAGCGTATCCGGTTTCTCCATTTTCGTTTTGACACGAAAAACAGTTTGATCCGCGTGCTGGCGAGAATGAGCAATATTTTTCGCCTTATCTGGGAAAGAATTGGCACAATTGCCTCGTCCTCGATAGAAATAAAATATGTCAGCTGACTTTCTTAACACTGTTTATTTTCTCTCTTTCATCTCTTCCAAGGGAAAAACGAGTTTTTTTAGAAATCAGATCAAAATTGCGAACAATTTTAAATCTTTGAAAAATAATTTCGATCCAGGTTATTAATTTAAATTCCTTAATTTCTCAATTCGATTATGAACTGACAGGATATCAATCTTAATTGAAGCACTTTGTGACTATAGCTTCCTATATGACTATTTTCCCAGGCTTCTTTCTGTCAATTAGAATTTTTTGACCCAATGAATCACGCGAGTAATCGACTTCCGGATGGTGCACATCAATATCTATAACGTTTGATTCATCAACCTTCATTTACTCGGTACCTTAAGGCAATCTTCTCCCTTTGTTTATACGACCGCAATATTGTCTTTCCATTCCATTCTCTTTCATCAAATCAAAATTCCTCGAGAAAAATGGAATTTATTTTTAGATAACTCAGATTTTTATTTGGATTTCAAGTGATATTTTTTATTTGGAGATAATAGAAGAAATAGGCATTGATCTCTGGCAGAAATGGAGGACGTGCTGAGACTTCCTGGTTGTTAATTAGCGATCGTGTACTTCATTTTTAATTATGCAGATAATTGAATTTCGATAGAAAAACCGATTTCCTCGACTTTGCATCTAAGCGATTCGTATCTTGTACAGACTGATTCATTAGCCTTCGTCCGGCTAACGATTCGAGGTCACTCTCGCCCTTAGTACATTGAATTCTAAGTCTGTCCTCGAATCTAAGCACCACGAGGACAAGAGTAGAAACGACATTCTTAATGACTCTTCCTCCTTACTAGAAAAATGCTTCTTTTACTCACAAAAATCATTCTCTTCTAAAAATTATCAAAAACAGCACAAAAAAAAACAAAGCATAAGTTTTATTCTCATTCCAGGGTACACTGAAAAAAATCTGTAAAATTAACAGAAACAACTACTAAATTAGGGACAGCAGATTTTTTTCTGTCTTATTTAAAGAAACTGTTACATTTACAGATGGCCAGTAAATTGAACAGAGAAGTCTGTAGAATTTACAAAAATATCTTTTAGGTTAACATTTTTTAAAAAAGATTAGAATTCCATTATCTTAACATATTTCTGTAAATTCTACAGACATCTATTAAATGTACTGGCCATCTGTAAATGTAATAGAAAATTCTGTAAATATAACAAAAAAATCTGCTCTCCCTACTTTAACAGATGATTCTGTTAATTTTACAGATTTTTTTTCTCTATTTAAAAATTACAACAAACTTCATTCTTAGTTTTTTTCTGTGAATGCGCACCAAAAATTTCTTCTAATATCTGTTCTAAAAGACTTTAAACTTCACAGAGCAAAAAATCTGTTGAATTAACAGAAGTCATCTGTTGCAATAGGGGCAGCAGATTTTTTCTTTTATATTTACAGAAATTTCTGTTAAACTTACAGATGGTTGGCAAATTTCACAGATATTTATATAACATTAACAGATATTTCTGTAGACTTGACAAATATTTCTGTAGAATTAACTGATATTTCTGTAGAATTAACAGTTATTTCTATAAAATTAACTAGTATTTCTGTAGAATTGCCAGATATTTCTGTAGAATTAACAGATATTTCGGTAAAATTAACAGATATTTCTGTAGAATTAACAGACATTTCTGTAGAATTAACAGAAATGTCTATTTCAAGAAAAATTAGAATTTCGTTAATCTAACAGACATTTCCGTTAATTCTGCAGAAATATCTGTTAAATTTACTAACCACCTGTAAATTGAAATTTTTATAAGTTGAACAAATTTCTGTAAATATAAAAGAAAAAATCTGCTGCCCCTATTTCAACAGATGACTTCTTTTACAAATTTTTTCTCCGTGTTTAAGAAAAGAATTTTTATAAATGAATATTTAATATTGAAATAATTAATCATCCTTTAACAAGAGAAATTAAATGCCCCAGTTAGTTTATAAAATTAGAAAACATTTTGAAGAAATTTAGAATCTGATTGTAGTAAAAGAGTTAAATCTGGAATTTGAACGAATGGTTGTATTGCATTACAATAAATACACAGTATATGTGTGTATATATCAGTGAAAAGGCATTGAAGGGGGCCTTGCCTCGCGGCTTGCACTTCCGCATATAACTCTGCTATCTCGTCTCGCGCATACGTAACAACACCAACAATAACAAACGCCTGTTCACGGGACCCGAGCGTTCGAGCAATTAATGTAATTATTGTCATTCCCCAGAAAACGCGAAAGCTCACGTCTCGGTCGCATTAATTTCCTTTGCCAACTGCTTTCCCCGTTACACGACGCTGTAAAAATCACTTGAAATGTGCAAAACTTCAGTTTTAAACCACTATTCCCAAGAAAAATGTTTCCTTATCTAATCTACTCAATGAATACATTAGACGTTTCTAAAAATAAGTAAATCTAATTAATTTTTATCTAACAAGTTTATCTTACAAGTTTAATCGATTAATTAGAATTATAAATATTTTTTGCAATAATTTAGATTTTATTAATATTTTATGTTTCATGCTATTTTTTCATCTAGGTTTATACGCGGAATGCCACAGGTATAAGGGGATTTATCGAGGCCTATGTGGTTGCATTTGACAAGCATTGGAACCTCGCATTAGAAGACTGTTTTGAAGTCTGGACCAGGAACAAAAAGAGGAAAGCTCCTGCTTTGGGTAGAGTATTAAAATTCTTTAAAATATTTTTAAAAATTAATGCATTTTAAAAAATGCATTCATTTTTGTAATCAAAATACTTGTACTTGAAACTACATTTTTTCTGCATAAATACAGTTTTTGCTTAGTTTAGTATTTATGGGTTTGACCTTCATTTGCTTCTCACTCTCCAGTAAAACTGTTGTTTGCACAGTCTGCCTTAATATTTAATATGTTCATTCTAACATTTTATCTTTTTATATTAATATTACATACTATTTTTTGTATCTTTTTTTTGTAAAAACAAAAAAATAGAAACGACAATTTGTTCTCACGTTCTGGAAAAGTTTTCTTGCACTGAGAATATATACACATTATGAGAATAGTCTCATAGTGATAATTCCGCATCACCTCTTCGATTCTAACGGTTTTGTCATAAACGCATACGCACAAATATGTGAATGTGTGTATTTACTACAATGTATAATGATGGAATACAAGGCATTGGAATGCTAATCACGTTTGCCTAGAAGCTGAAAAATTATTAATCATAAGCTGCAACCTTCGACATTTCGATACTGTTTTACTGTCAGTGTCAAATCAATTAGAGGCTGTGTAAAATTATTTAGATGTGAATCTAATTACGAGCATTAGACGAGTAATTTTATTTTTGGATCGTATAGTTCAATACAGACTTGACAAACAAGTTGATTAGGTCATCAAATCATCAACTAAATTAAGTTTAAATATAATTATTGCTTAAATAAGTCGAATCTGTGGAATTATTATCGTACAAATTCCACAAATTATGCAGAGAGAATTGTAATTGTAATTTCATTGTTTTTTAATATTCACAGATTTATTGATATATCTGTATTAAATTTTTAATATTCCAAATAGATGTTTACCTGTCTCTTTTGTGGATGTAGAGATTTTCGAGCGACCTTGAAATATTTGAAATTTTCAGTGACTTTTTATGCAATCGATGTCAATTTCAATGTCAATTTCAGAGACTTTAGTGTAGACATATATGAGTATATTTGTATTAATCGGCTGACCTCGAAACACCTGACGCACTCGCTCGTGGCAGAGATTACCGTTTTACAATGCACTGCATACGCCACTTTGTAGAGAATCACTGATTAGTTTCCTTGACTTCGAAGAAATTTAGAAACTGATAAGATTTTTCCAAATTCGTAACCTCAAAATGGCCAGATAACTTTCAAATTGAAATGCTTTGTTTTTTTTTCATACTGGATACACAATAACTTATCATAAGTATACAAAATCACAAAAATAAAGATTAAAAAAAGATTTTGAAAGAGTAAACAAAAAAAAAATGTTTAGAATATCTCCGATTCGAAATATTGACGCTAAAAACCTAGTGAAGCTAGTTTCATGCCTCATGGCACTTTTTTTGAAACTTTTATTAGTAGTTTAGTGGTCAGAGCAACCGACCGGTAATCAGGAGACCTGGGTTCGATTCCCAGCTGAGTGAAAGAGGATCTTTTTTTCACAGAGTATTTTTAATTATTTCGAATATTAAATTCCATCTTGTTCGAAGTGACGTTAAAAATTCTCTGATTTTGATGGGTAAATATCGAGCGATACATTAGTGTTCTGTTTTCATGGTCAGTGGAAAAAATCTCTTCTGATGATAACTCGCAACCTACTCTCTAAATCTGAATCAGTGAAAAGTGGGTCACTGAATCAAATCAGTAGGGATGTTCACTGACAATCAGTGAAATTTCACTGATGTTCTCAGTGAAATCTGAGAACTGAGAACATCAGTGAAAATCCCTACTGATTTGATTCAGTGACCCACTTCTCACAGATTCAGATTTAGAGAGTACCCAAATGATAATTCAGAACTCTTTAAAACTTTTATTTAACTTTTCAATTACAGTAGTCTCAATAACGATAACGCGTAACAAGCCTTTCGTGTCTGACGAGTCTTGTCATCGTTTTTGATGACACATATTTTATGCAGGTTTGATGTGATTGTGTGAAGGTTTTTGAGAGAGAAAACGAGAAATGGAGAAGGAAAAAAGAAAAAGGTGCGAAGAGGATAATCGAATTGATACTCTATATATTATGTATATATGCACTATTTATTATTTATTACATTTTTTCGACGGCCGATTCGAAATAAATTTACCGTTCTACCTACGATTGTCTGACCATGAATGACTCCTACTCCTAGCACGCGTCAATGAAACACACGTATAATATCTCCCATCCGCGAGTCACGATCGAACGTTTGTTACTCGTCTCGTACGCATTGGGATCGTACTCACTCACCTCCGAGGAAACATATGACGTCAAAAAATTATAAATCTTAATTTTTAATTTGGACACTTCCAGTACTAATGTAAATTTTCTCGAAAAAAAAGTTCGCTTTATTTTCATTAAAATTTTCACTGAAATTCTCAACAATTAGGTTGACATAAGGTTAACAATTTGTTCTTCACTTGTTTGAAATTTTAGAAACTTAGCAGTTCGAATTTGGGGAAAAACTTAAATTTTTAAAGAAAGCACATAATTCATAATACCTTTGGAAATTCGGTAAAACAAAAACAAGCCAGAAAATAAACAGCACAGAGAAAAAAATCTGTAATATCTGTTAAAATAGGGACACACGGTAAAAAGTAAATGGCAGAAAGTGCTATTTAAAATCGACAGATGTGCTTTGGAATTCCAAAATAGCACTTTGTATTACTTTAACTTAGCATTTTTACCATTTAAATTGTACAAAGAGCTAACTGTAAATTAAGCAGTGACACTTTCCTATTTAAAATAGTAAAAGTTTTAATTTAAAATAATACAAAGTACTATTTTAAAAAGGAAAGTGTCACTGTCTAATTTAGAGTTAACTTTTTGTACAATTCAAATCGTAAATGTGCTAATTTAAAGTAATGCAAAGTGCTATTTTGGGATTCCAAGACACATCTGTTAATTTTATATAGCACTTTCTGCCATTTACTTTTTACCGTGCAGCAGATTTTTACATTCTCATCATATGAGAAGGTATTGGTTTTATGTGAAAACTGCCTTTCCCAATTTTTTCTACTATATTTATAGAAATTTCTGTTAAACCTACAGATGATAGAATGCATTCTGTGGAATCCGCATAAGAATTCTACTCAAATTTCTCTAGAGTCCTTACAAGAATTCTAATCCAATTTCTATAGAATCCTCACAGAAATTCGGGAATACAGAAATTTTATAGAAATTGGACTAGAATTCCTGTGAAATCTCTATAGAAATTTCAGTAGAATTCTTGTAAGAATTCTATAGACTGCATTCTACATAAATTCTATAGAATTTTTCCACCTGGGCCATTAACTTAACAGATATTATTTCTGTTAATTCTAGACAAATATTTGTTAAATTTACTAACCATCTGTAAGTTTAACAGCAATTTCTGAAAATATAACAGAAAAAATCTACTGACCTTATTTTAACAGATGATTTTCTTATAATTTTGCAGATATTTTTTTCTCCGTGAGGATTCATGAATTATTAAAGAAATCGACCAAATTGTATTGGTTTTTATATGGAAAAATTCTATAGAATTTAAGTAGAATGGATTCTACATAATCCTGAAATAAATTCTAGTCTAAATTATATACAATCCTGACATGAATAATTTTAGTCCAAATTCTATACAATTCTGACATATTCTACAGAATTGTGAAAAAATTGTATTCGGAATTTTATAGAATTCTGATGAGAATTCTAGACTTTGTGGATTCTGGACTCTGTGGAAAAATTCTAGTCCAAATTCTAGAATTCTGAAAAAATTGTATTCCAAATTCTATAGAATTCTGATGCGAATTCTGGACTCTGTGGAAAAATTCGACTCCAAATTCTATAGAATTCTGATGAGAATTCTGGACTCTGTGAATTCTGAATTTGACTAGAGTCCTCTTCAGGAATCTATATAATTAGGACTACAATTCATGTCAGGATTGTATAGAATTTTGACTAAAGTTTTTGTCAGGATTGTATAGAATTCAGACTAGATTTCATGTCAGGATTGTATAGAATTCAGGTGAGGATTATATAGAAACCATGCTACTCAAACTCTATATAATTTTTCCACTTAGATAACTTTTAACAATATTTTAATTATAATGGGGTAATGACCCCAGCAGTGAGCCACCTATCAATAGTGAGCCACCGCATGAAAAAGATTTATTTACATAAACAGAAATTATAAAGAACTATTAAATAATATTAAGCCACCCTATGCTAAACAATTGTTTAAATAAATAATTGTTATAGATCATTATTCAGTAATTGTTAAAATTATTTTACATTGGGTAGTCAACTATTGGAGTCGTTACCCTACTTTGTTTGAAAAACAAAAACTATTTTTTCAACGTGATTAGAAATTTAAAAAAAGTATCAAATATTTTACATCTGTAGGTAGTATTAAATTTTTTGCAACCATGATATTAAAAATTTTATCTATAATAGCGTCCACTTAAAAATTGCTTATTGAATAAAAAAGTACACTCTGAATGTAATGTAATATACTTAAACATAATCTGCAAGCTATAAATTTCAATCATTTAATTAAACCCCATGAAAATTAATCAGCCATAAATTTCCAACTTTCTATCTAAACATATCGTAACCGCGATTCTGCCAAAAAATCACCAAGTCAATTATCCACCGATATGTCGTAACGCCTCTAAAGGCTCGTTAAGAGCGCCGCAAGGTCCGACCTTGACTCATATATCACACTTGTACGCTCTACTTGAAAACGATGTCGTCGACAAAACGGGGTCGTATTTCGTTTATTTCTTGTTTTAATCCAACGCCGTTCCATTCACAGAATAAACCACAGATTAAGAGGACAAGTGAATAAATAAGTGTACCAACTATTAAGTTCCGAGCTTAACATTAAGTAACTCCAAGTTGATCCTTTCTAGTTTTATCCTTTATTATTTTTAAGAAACTGGTTAGATTCGAGTTCGAGTGGTTGACCAAAGGATCCTTCTTTATTTTTTCTTTGCCTACTTATCAAAGAAAGAGAAGCGATTTGAGGTCTTACTTACGCGAGGGGAAAAAGGATGCGTGGCAAAGGGTGTGACATTACGTAAAGTGTCTTAAGGGTCGGTTCCCAGCAAGGGGCAAGGACCGACCTTGACTACATAATGGCTTCACGTTCGATACGAGGTCCACGTGGCCCTATGTCTCTCTTTTTCTCCCTTTTTTTCCACGATCTTTCCCACTCACTTCTTTCTTTTCGGCTCGCTCTTTCACTTCTCAAAGCATTCGGAAAAATGAGCCTATGATCCGGATTATTTACGGAAGTTGTTTTGAATGACAAACAAGTTTAATGCTTCATACCTTGAATACTTACATTCGATTTTACAGTCACTGAAAATTTCATGGTTCCAAATAGAAAATCTTCAAATTTAGATACTTCCAAATTATAATAGCACTAGAGGCTGATGGCAGCAATTGCTACCATCATGAGCTCATGTGCCTCACATTTCCTCAAATTTGCTTATATTCGTACATTTCCTCAAATTTCCCCAAATTCCCTCACAATCGATCACATTTTCTTTCACTTCTCTTACTTTTCATTTCTTCTCATTCCTATAAATTTCCTTACATTTCTTCACATCTTTTCTCACTTCGGGATGGGGACATTTCATTTCCCCACATTTCATCACATCTCACAATCTCTCACATTCCTTCACATTTCCTCTCATTCCCATATATTTCCTTACATTTAAATACATCTTGTCTAACTTCCTCACATTTTCTTATACTATCTCAGAATCTTTCACGTCACAAAAAAACTGGAGTTTCTGTTAGAACTAATTTTTGGTTCCAAGGAAGCTGCACCAAAAAGGAACCTTCATAGATGGCGCCATATTCTATGTGATTTCCCTAAATAAAATTAGGAAAGGAACCTCCAATTTTTACTGTGATTGTCTCATATTTCTTTAAATTTCCTCTCATTTCCGCACATTTACTCACTTTTCTTCACATTTCTTTTCACTTCCTCTCATCTCCTCACATTCTCTCTCATTTCCTCATATTTGCTTCCACTTCCTCTCCTTGTTTTCATATTCCCTCTCACATTCACCCAAATTTTCTCATATTTACTTTCATTCCCTCACATTTTCTCTCATTTCCGTACATTTACTCACTTTTCCTAACATTTTCTCCCCCTTGCTCTCTCATTTCCTCACATTCCCTCCCCCCTTGTTTTCATATTCCCTCTCACATTCGCCCAAATTTTCTCAGAGTTACTCTCATTCCCTCATAATTACTCTCATTTCCCCGCACTTCTTCACATTCCCACACATTTTCTTAACATTACTGTTCCTGGACGCTTCCTCAAATTTCCGAAGGTTTCCTCAAGCTTTCTCTCACCTTCTCACATTTCCTTTTATTCCGTCACACTTATGTTTCCTCACATTCTCTCACATTCCCTCACACTTCACAGTAAATTATAAGGTAATAATAAAGTGTTGCCGATTATTTCGAGATTATTATGAGATGAAAAAAATCCTTCAATGCACAACTTCACGTTGGTTCGTGTCAACTGTCAGTTGAAATTGATCGAATGTGAATTTTTTTAAGAATCGAGGGATTAAAGCGCTGCAGCTTTAATTGATTCAATCAGAGGTCAAAATTATACCTTAGGATTTATTGTGTTCCTCACTCTCCTTTAATTTAGGATTTATTGTATTTCCTCACTCTCCTTTAATTTTCATCACGTTCTCTTAAAATTAGATTATCTTCCAAATAAGAGAAAATCTGTAAAATTTACAATTTTTCATATTCCAAAGAAAAAAAAATAAACTAAAGTGCAGTAAGAGCTTTTAAACTTTTTCAAAAAAGGAAAGGGACAGTAGCTCTACGTTTTAAAAGGGGAAAGTATACTAGACAAAAAGCTTAAAATTCCTCTATTTTACACCTTCTAAAAAAAAGAAAAACATATTGATGCAAAAGTTTCACTTTTTTGAACTTCAGGACCACTTGATCTTTCAAATAAATTAGTCGTAAAACATTCCTTCAACCCTTACAGCACATCCAGAATTTCTATAACCGAAAAATGTACATTTTTCAATTTTTTACTATGCAGAACAAAATTTAATCAAATTTTATATCCGATAGAGCTTTGTCTCTATTTTTTCGAGCATCAGAACATCTTACGCTTTAAAATGAGCCATAAAACATCATGTGATGTTTTATTGACCCTTATAACAAAGCTAGGATTTCCAAAACCGGAAACCGTATATTTTTTAATTTGTCACTTTTTAGGGGGAAAAAAATTAAAAATTGATATCCAATAGTGCTTTCTCCGTATTTCTCCAACAATAAGGACTAAGTGAGCTTTGAAATCAGTCATAAAACGTTATCCAACATCGGAAACACTTTTACGCAATTCTACAGATAGATATTCAGGGTGTCTAGCGATCAGGCCATTTAAAATTCCCCGTTTTTCCCTGTTCAATTTTTTTCCCCCGATCAAGTTAAAAATTTCGTTTTGTTATTTTTGAAAGTGAATGTAATGAAATGGGAATTTTAACATAATATACATATACAAAATTTATATAGTAAAGAAAATAATTATTTATTTACACGTGCCAAAGTTATCTTTAATCACAGACTGAAGTGATAAATATTAATCGAGAGTACATATTGTAGGACCGGTGAACTCATGGACAACACGACATTTCGATTACACAAATAAAAGGTTTATTAAGCAAAGGTTGAGTGGAAATAATTGAACAACGATACACAATACAATACGACTTCTACATGCCGCCATGTTTTTCCCACAATATTTTAAAACTTTCGTAAAATAAATATTTTTTAAACTATGCAGTCAGAATCACAAGCAGTTGCTTAAATGCTATTAAAATGTGAAGAATAAAAAAATAAATTATAAGCATAATCTCGATCCTAAATAAAATTCCCGGCTTTTTTTCCGGTAAAATAAAATTCCCGGGTTCTTCCCGGTAAAATAAAATTGCCGGGTTTTTCCCAGTAAAATAAAATTCGCGGGTTTTTTCCGATTTCGCGATCCGCTAGACACCCTGATATTAGATTTAGAGACTTCAAAACAACTTTTCTTGCTGATTTAAGACTCGAAAAACTTGTTACACTCACAAAAAACTGTTTTTCCATATAATTCAACAGTTTTAAACTAAAACATTAAGAACTTACCTTGAAAAACCAAAATGCGATTTTTTCGATTTTTCACTTTTCAAGAAAAAAGTGAACTAATATGCAAACTCTTGAAAAGAACCCAAGAATACACCGACCAAATTTGAACCAACACCTTAAAATACTTCTTTATAAAACCAAAAAGGGGCCCAACAAAAAGAACCCACAAAAATAAAAACCGCCTGAGCTTCAAAATGAGCCATAGAACATTACTTTAACCCTTACAGGAGAGCCCAAAATTTCCGTAATCGGAAACACCCTTACGCAATTCTATACAGTCTGCCAAGTAAGAGCGTGATCGACAATAATCGGTGAAAACTGCACACTAGAAATAAATGATTTTTATAAATTGAAAAAGGAGAATTTACTCTAAGATGCCACGTGTTCAGAATGACGCAATTCCAGTTATATTATTTTTGAACATTTTTTCTAAATAGATCTAATTCATTAGTAAAGAAAAGCAAAAAACGAAATGTTTCAGCAACATCATGTTCTGGAAACAGCCTTTAAAGGACGAAAAAAAATTCAAAAGGAAAGTTTATATCTCTAGTTTTAAAATCAAAGTACTTGAAGTTTTGAACGTTCAAATAAACGAAATTCTTTTTTGATATCATTTTAAACTCAAATTTATTCTAAAATATTGGTTTATTAATATAGATTTATAGAAACTAATGTAATGATAAAGAGCTCATGATATTTATATTGATTTTGTAGATTGAACGATATTTCAAGATAAATTTGAGTTAGAAAAAATTAGTTCGTTTATTTAAACGTTCAAAACTTCAGGTACATTAAAATAATGCCTAGAAATATTTTAAAGCTGCAGTGGTTGCAAAGTTACTCGCTATAAAACAGGATAATGCAACTTTCATACCTTGTTGCTCTTTAAATACGATATCTGCATGATAAATAGTGGAAATAATTTCATTAATAGCTACTTCGAAACAGAATTTTCCAAAGAAAGCAATTATTATGATGCAAATTAACAGTGAGCATCAGCAACAAATTTATTGTTGTTATTTGTCATGAAAAATTGAAAGAATGCAAAAAGTGAACTTTGCGATTATCACTATTTTCTACCTGGGTCAATATCTTTGAAACCAGTAGTTTTCTTTTGTTCGCAAGTGCCAGCAAGTTGAAAATAATTTGCCTTATTTTGTGGCTAAAATTGATGACTACAAAATATTTGTGACTAAAAAATATCGATATCTCGAAATATATAAAAGAAACGACACCATATCTTTCACAAAGCATCTCAGAGTAAATTCTCCTCTTTCAATTTATAACAATGATTTATTTCTAGAGTAAAGTTTTCATCGACTTTTGCCGATCACGCTCTTACTTAACAGACTGGTATATAGATTCCAATTTAAAATTTATAGCAAACACATTTGAAAGTGCTAACATATTAGTATTTCTAAATTCCTAAGATACATTTAAAATGGAAAAAGAGCAAAAATGCCTTTGAAAGCCTGATTTGGTTTTGGGACTTTTAAGCTTCTAAAAGGATAAGATCTTAAGTGCAGAAGACAGTTTTCCATCTCTGAATGGCTCCACAGTGTGTGTTGAAAGAAAGAGGGTATTTTGAGCGTTGTTATTCGTGGGGAGTTCAGGGATAGCTGTCCTAGTGACGCACTTTTGTTTCCGGGGGCTGTGAGGTCGTTGATTCGCCGTCGGCGAAGGCAACCACCGACCTTGAAGAGTAGCTCAGGATCGATTGTTAGTAGTACACGTGTCGTGCCACCTCTTCATCCCCAATCGTTCATAGACCTTTTCCTTATTCCCTCTGGTATCAACCCTTACTGGCATGTAAACAACCTGACAGAAAATATCTGACCATAATTTAGTCAATTAAATCTTTCCCTATGAAAACATTATCCGCTCAAAATCACACCCCTATTCTTCCCATCTTCTGTCCTCAGCTACATTAAGAAAAATTAATCATCTCACTTTTTTATTCATCCCGGACCATTGAGTTTCAATCATACAATTTTTAAACACATCTTTCGTCTAGAATAAACAAAAGATCAGTTGGAGTCAAATTTTATTTGATTTAAACAAATTTTAAATCAAATCAAAGAGTTGTGCAAGTTCCTAGAAGAATTCAGGAACCTTGTTTTAAATGTATCTACTCTGAACAGGTGGATATGATTTGATTAATAAGGAAACAAAATATTTTGATGTTGTTTTAGGTTCTTCGACAGAAGTCGAAAGAGATGAGAGTGTTCCTAAAGTGATAGTGAAGAAGTCAGACGGAAAAATGGAAACTTTGGAGAGGCACGTGCCACAGTTGTTGCTGAGAGGAGAGCAGGTCGCCATAATCGTCAAAATCAATTGAGCTACCACCTGCCCACAAAGCCACGATTTCCGGATATTCAAGTTCTGAATTAGGGGATCGTTACTTCTAATATAACATTGTTTCTTATCGAGGAAATCAATCGACACCGAATGCGCTTTCGACGGCGCCGTTCGTGCATGGCAGATTAATTAATTTCCTTCAGATCGCCGACTCGATCATGCAAATCAAACCAAAAATCAAGATCGACTAATGTCATGTCCACCTCTCTGAAATTAGTCAGGCCTCGACTAATATTTTGACATGAATGTCCCCTAATTTTTCGTTTTTTTTCATTAACACAAAATACAGGTCATTTTTCTTTTTCTGCTGTAAAAACTGTTCGTCGCTAATTGTAAGATTTCTTTAAGTTTAGTAACTCAGGGATAAAAATGGTTCTATGTGACAAAAGTAAAGTTTACATAAAACAAGTAAAGTTCTGAAAATTCAGATTTTCTTTTCTCCGTGTACTTTTATAGAATAAGTTAACATAAAATACTTTTTGTAAAGAAAAATACTCTTTGCAAAGGAAAATACTTTCTTTAAGAAAAGTACTTTTTGTAAAAAAAATACTTTTTGTAAAGAAAAACACTTTCTCTAAAGAAAAATACTTTTTTAAAGAATAATACTTCTTGTAAAGCAAAATACTTTTTGTAAAGAAAAATACTTCTTGTAAAGCAAAATACTTTTTCTAAAGAAAAATACTTTTTGCAAAGAAAAATACTTCTTGTAAAGCAAAATACTTTTTCTAAAGAAAAATACTTTTTGCAAAGAAAAATACTTCTTGTAAAGCAAAATACTTTTTGTAAAGAAAAATACTTTTTGAAAAGAAAAACACTTTCTCTAAAGAA
>JBAGKK010000021.1:160820-174512 GCA_037177015.1 Euceroptres primus
ATGGCTGGCTAACGAACTTGACCTTCATTTTAGGACACTAAAAGAGTATACCAAAGGCCAATCCAATCTGTTAATTCTTTCGAAGGTTATCGTACTAACAAACAAAAATCTACAGACAGACACACAGACACATTCGCGAAAACCATTTTTTTAGGTTCAGGGGGTCTCAAAACGTGGACATTTGACAAAAACGGAGGGGGGGGGGGTCAAATTTTTCACAAATCTAATACCTTCTCTGAAGAGAATGTAAAAAATTGCATTGGATCAATTCAACTGGGACAATAAAATTTTTTTATTGAAACTGTGTCTTCACAGCTCTTACATCTTTTATGGTTCCTATTGCTAATCAACCTAAATTCTATGAACCATAAAAAATAAAAAAATAGTTCCTTATTGTCTTTAGATCCCATAAGTGGCGACTTGGTGTACCTTCGTTTTTATCCACGTACAGCTTCTTTCTTGTTGGCATGGTTCGACAACCCTCGAATTTATTGTCTACACAGGCCATAACTTCTTTTGAGGCAGGTTAGGACTTTTAACTCAGCATTAGGTTTCGGAATCCACACAATCACCTTCCGGTCTTTGGGAACATGGAATGTTTCACTTGAAAACCCGGCTGAGATTCGATCCTGTCCCATGAACGAAACATCCACTCACTTGATTAATCAAGTGATTGCTCCAGTGCCTGCAAAAATTAAGGAAGATTAGATATCATATTTTGAAGGAAAACAGATATTTTAAAGGAAAACAAATCATATTTTGAAGGAAGAAAGGTTATATTTTGAAGGAAAACAGATTATATTTTACAGGAAAACATCATATTTTGAAGGAAAACAGATCATATTTTGAAGAAAAACGGATCATATTTTGAAGAAAAACATATTTTGAAGGAAAATAGATCATATTTTGAAGGAAAACAGATATTTTAAAGGAAAAAAAATCATATTTTGAAGGAAGAAAGATCATATTTTGAAGGAAGAAAGATCATATTTTGAAGGAAAACATCATATTTTGAAGGAAAACAGATCATATTTTGAAGAAAAACGGATCATATTTTGAAGGAAAACAGATCGTATTTTGAAGGAAATCAGACAATATTTTCAAGGAAATCAAATCATATATTTTTTAAAGTTAATATTATATTAAAATTTTTAAGCTGATGTTAATTTTTTACAAATTAATTCCAATCCTGCTTTGATAACAGTGGACATTGCTCTAGCCAGTACATTTCCGTGTCACCTTCAAATTAATACAAGCCCAATAACTCCGCCTTGCAGCAACATCGACTCGATGCAATCGAAGATAAACTCTAATACCTGATAAAGACAAGGGCGAGGCTTGTCGTTGTTTACAACTAGAGCCAATAAAACCTTGGGACAAAGGTTAATCGAGAGAATACTCTGTACTCTTATGTAACAAAATGCATCCTAATCCGAAAACTGCATTATCATTATGCTTTTGAGATAAAATATCCATATTTCGATACAAAACAAGTCATATTTTCAACAAGGAATTCTACTTA
The DNA here is from genome assembly GCA_037177015.1 of Euceroptres primus. Classification (NCBI taxonomy): domain Eukaryota; kingdom Metazoa; phylum Arthropoda; class Insecta; order Hymenoptera; family Figitidae; genus Euceroptres; species Euceroptres primus. The sequence goes on from JBAGKK010000021.1 coordinate 162,343, forward strand.
CAAAATTAGTGTTAGAAATGATCTGGACTTAAAAAATGAGAATTGATATTTATTCAATTTTGAATGCCAATAAAATCTTGGGACAAAGGTTAATCGAGATAGGGTGGACGAAAAAAATTCCCAGTCATTTCCCGGTCATCGAAAATTTTTTCCCGGTCATTAAATAATAGTTTTCAATGAATAACAGTTAATGCAATGGGTTTTAAAAGTTTTAAAATGTTTTTTTCTTTAATATTCTGAACATACAAACATGAATTTTTTTTAATTCAACATTAAAATAGTTTATATTATTGAAGAAGTACAAATGGAGGTTTTTCAACTAAGCCCTGGTGATTAATGTTTTTAGGGCGAACATTTTTATATGTTTCTAAAAGTAACATTAGGCTATCTTATATAATGAAATGTCACTGTGAGTTAAACGAGAGCATAAGTTTTAAATCTATGTAATATAAATATTTTAAGTTCAACTAATCCCTAGTGACTAAAGTGTGATATTAAAATATATAAGTCCGAATCCATTTCAAATCAGGCAGGCAGTGCAACTTCAAGTCACAGAATCGGTCGTCTACACTCAGAAAAAAGTTTGTTTGAATCAAACAAAAAAATTTGTTTGATATCATATTGTTGAAAGAAACAAATTTTTTGTTTCAATTAACAAAACACACGATAGTTCCTTAGAAAAACGCAAATAGCGCAGAAGGATCTTTCTCACAATAAAGACTACAATAATACTGAATATAAAAAAGCGTCTGAAATATGTTAAAGTACCGTCGTTAAGCATCCCGACAGGTAATCTAAAAAAAGTTGTGGTACACTTAACACTTCTTAACCACAAAATTGAACATTTTTGAAAATTATTTATTTATTTATAAAATTGAATCAAGTTTATGAAATAAAATCTTTACTTCGTTTAAAATAAAAAATGTTTAAAGCAAACAAAAACTTTATTTAATAGAAACAAAACATTTATATAATCTAAATCAAAATTTATTCAAATCAAATAAATAAGGATAAATAAAGAATTTGTTTGAACCAAACAAACATTTTTTTGGCCTCATATCAACGTTATAATTTGTTTGGTTCAAATAAATTTTGTTTAAATCAAATGAACATTTTTCTGAGTGTATGAAATATAATGTTTTTCAAAGTAAATAAGAAGACGTATTTTACCGTTTTAAAAAAATACATTTTCACGAATTTATTAGTATTTAAATTTTAAACTTCGTTTCTTAAACAAACACACCATTTTTCTTTAAACTTTTATAACTTTAGTCTCAATTAAGATATTTGAGTTTTCTTTCCTGATTATGGTGATGCTTTAAAAAAGTTCTACGCAAAAGACCTCTTAATCTTTTATGATATCTTGCATGGTGTGTGAGAAAAATTCGAAAATGTGATTTTGTGAAAACAGAAATTGTCCTGGACTCAAAAATGGTTTGGCTAATATAAAAGTCTCTGGATAGTTTCCTTATGTGAACATAGGTTTTTAAAAAATATTTTTAAAAAATTAAAAAGATGGGGTTTTTAATATAATCGATTTTATTTTTTAAATTAAATTTTGCAAACATAAAATGGCGATTTCACCGAAAACCTCATCTTTTTAATTTTATCAAATATTTTTTTTAAATTTATGTTTGCAGCAGGAAACCATCCAAAGAGTTTTATGTTGGCCAAACCATTTTTGAGTCCAGGACAATTTCTGTTTTTAGAAAATCACATTTTCGAATTTTTCTCACAAACGATGCAAGATATCATAAAACATTAAGAGGTCTTTTGCGTAGAACTTTTTTAGAGCATCAAACTTTTTCCTTGATATTTTTTCATACGTGCCGTCAGTTGCAAGAAAAATTCGAAAATTCGATTTCATTAAAAAAAATTCCCCTGTTTATAAAAGTAGTTTAGCCCGCATGAAACTTATCTATTATCTTCATCACATAAGTACCAATTTAGCAAAAAAATAAAACAAGGTAGGGTTTTTGAAAAAACTGTCTTTTAATTTTTTCAGAAAAACCATCGCCATTTTGCGAATTTTAAAAATTTGTAAAAATTTTCTGGCGGATTTTGTAGGCGGCCAATAAACCTCACCATAATCAGGAAAGAAAACTCAAATATCTTAACTGAGTCTAAAGTTATATAAAAGTTTAAAGAAAATTGCTGTTTAAAAAAAAAAAGAAGCTTAAATTTCAAATACTCATAACTTCGTGAAAAAGTATTTTTTCTCAAGACGGTAAAATACGTGTCTTCTTATTTCCTTTGAAAAACAACATATTTCATAGAAGACCGATTCTGTGACTTGAAGTTGCACTGCCTGCCTGATTTGAAATAGATTCGGTCATAAGCATTTACATTTTGTAAACGAAATGAGATCACAGAGTGTTATTGTTAAACGAAATATATTTTACATTTATCGTACTAACATTTTTACAATAATAAGTTTTATTTAGTTACTCAGTTTTTAATCTCTTGATCAATCACTTCTGTACTTTTTCGTGCATTTTCTAAAATTTTTTTTAAAATTCCCGGTCAACAAAAAACTTCCCGGTCATTTCCCGGTTTTTCAAAAAATTTCAGATCATTTCCCGGTCACAAAAAATTCCCCGTTTTCCCGGGTTCCCGGTCCAGCGGCCACCCTGCGAGAGAATACTCTGTACTCTTATGTAACAAAGTGCATCCTAAACCGAAAACTGCATTATCATTATGCTTTTGAGATAAAATATTGATATTTCGATATTTGAGATAAAATATCGATATTTCGATACAAAACAAGTCTTATTTTCAACAAGGAATTCTACTTACAAAATTAGTGTTAGAAATTATCTGGACTTAAAAAATGAGAATTGATATTTATTCAATTTTTAATACATGTTAATTTTATGAGAGAGGAAAAACATAAGGATGTTATAAAAATCATTCAGGATGTGATAAATTGCGATTAAATGACGCAGAAAGGAACCTCACTTCATCACAATTACAATAGATCCACATGCCTGCTACAGATAGTAAGAACCAAGGATAAATTAATTTGCTGTGAAATACGACGCATCGCGCGAGGTGTAAGTATAATCCGACGTACCTTCCTATCCCACCTGATGTATACACCACGTTTCTTTAATGCTTTCCCTAGTTACACCGAGAGGAGAATTTATTCCAGCAAATAATGATTTACCCACCCGTGTGAACCCATAATACCTTTCTTCCTCATTCAACCACAATTGATCACCCTCAGCTTCCAAGTTCAAAAATTTTTCTCCTAATATTTTACTTTGATTCTCAATAGCTGCAAAATGTAAAATCAATCTTGGAAGTGATTGTCAATAAAAAAAAACAATTAATTCCTTTCGATACTTCAAGAATTAAAGAATGAAGAAAGCACTCCGAGTGCATCATCCTTAAAATATTTCCCTCGTCAGATGTTTTAATTATGCTTGACTGATAAACCAGAATTCTCTACTCTGCAGAAAGTAGAAAGTAGTGAGTCTGATGTATTTTGAAATTTAATCTCTTCTAAGAGATAAAATTTTATTTCTCTTTTCACTAAAAGCTTTTATCTCCAAGGTAAAATTTAAGCAAACGATCAAGGTATTCAATAGATTGTGGAAATCGAATCCTAGGAGAAATCGACCTGCGGCGAATCCCTGAAATTGTGAGTGGGAGGCACTGATTTCAAGGGTCGTTTGAGAGAAAAGGGTTTGGAATTTTGGGCTGGATTTTCTGTGACGTCAGAAATGAAGGTTTCGCTGAAAGAGGCTGGTACTGAGAGGATGAGAATGAGGAGGCACACGGGTTCGCTTTTGCCTGAGCGTACCCGTTCGTTCACCCTAGCGGGGGCACCAACCTGGCTTTACTTCAGTTACTTGCTGAGAGCCGGCGCAATGTACAGGGTTACCATAAAGTAACTTCCCCACCTCGATGCACAATATCTCCGTAACGGCACATCGCGGCTAGTTGAAATTTCAGAGCGCTATCTCAGGGATTATTCCCGAGAAAAGTGCAACCCCGAGGAAAAAGGGGATAAAAATCCGAACAGAAGATGATTGGAATTGAGATTTTGAGACCCTCTGATTTTTGATTTCGTTCTCCAGGAATTTTATCTCAATTCTACAAAAGAAAGGCTGCTGAAACTGATAAAGTGAAAATGAGATTAGATTTGAAAGGGGAAATCAATCCTGTTTTAAAAGAAAAATTTTGTACCATGGATTTAAGTTTTCTGATTCAAGAAAGTTATATTGAAAAATAATTTTGCAGGTTATTTGAAATTTAGGAGTTGGAAAATGCTGAAATTTAGAAGTTTTTTTTTTGCGTTTTGTGAGGTGAGAGAACTGGATAGATGTCTAATTTTCACTTCTAAGTTCGTAGGTTGGAAAGTTACTTTGAGATAAACCTGGATGCAGGCGTACATACTTCTCTCGTGTATGCCTAGTATAGGTAGTATACCACGCAGTGTACAGAGTGTCCCGGTCGAGCAGATGCAATTCCGCAGCCTTTTTATCAAAGAGGCGGGAAGCGAGAGAAAGGAGAGAGGATTTGCCTCGATATAGAATAAAAGAGAGTTTACCAAAGAAAACTTTTTTTCTGTCTTCTCACAAATTGAAAGAAAAGGCAAAAAAGTCTTAATTGATAGAAAAGAAACTAAAATCAGTTTCAACTAATTTTCAAGCAAGTCAACGAACCTTTATAAACTTCGGAAATTTATTTTTCAATCATATAAACTTAAAATACATTAAAACTAAAAGACTTTTAATTAAAAGTTATATTATTAAATAAAAATATTATTAAATCTTTGCTTTGTAATTTGTAAAGCTTTAAATTTTTCAACAAAGGAAAAACATAACCGACTACGGTTTAATCATAATTCCGATTAAAAATGAACGGTTCTTGACCCACGACGCGTCATTATAAAACGCTGACGACTCAAAACAAGTCGTTTCAATATTGCCCTTGAATTCAAATGTTTATAAACAGGTAATTTCTCACCGAAACGACAATCTCTAGAGAATAAAAGGAAGGTTACATGTGTCAGCATAAGTTTTATTCAGCGATTGATGATTACTCGCTATTATCAAATGTGAAATATCACTTTTTCTACCTACTCTAATATTAAATATCAGTCAATTTTCGACTTATATTAGTCGAAAAGCGATACAGAACTGTTGCAACCGATACAATACTGTTTCGTTAGATTTGTCCGATTTGTCTACTTGACAACGTCGAATAGAGAATTATGAAGAGCCTTTTAGGCAATTAGGGGAAAGAAAAAAATAAATAAGAGAGGGTACGTTACGTAAAATTAAGAGAAACGGGCAGTATGAGCACTGACCATTCTGATAGACACTGGATCTGTTACAGTTTCTGTGGGACTAGATCTTTGTTGCTGATGGGAGTAACTGACTTCCATGTCCATTTCATCTATTTCTTCCTCCTCTTCTTCATGAGTATCTGACTCTTCTTCCTCCTCACCCTCGCCCTCTTCCTCCTCCTCCTCTTCCTCTTCTTCCTCTGAACCTCTGAACTGCAATTAAAATTTTGATTTAATGATATAAAAGTCAAACCATCAATTAAATTCCGTTTTTTCAAAATTGAGAGGATCTAGATTAGATTCTTTTCAAACTAGATTAGATTATATTAAAACGTCACATATAGGTTACTGTTGTAAAATTATACAATTTGAATTATAATTTTCAATATTAACCATTTCTTTATATTTTTAAACCATTTAAATGTCGGGGATACTACCAAAATATTTATTATTTCTTTATATTTTTATTCCATTTAAATGTCGGATACTACCAAAATATTGGAATTAATGTTACGAACACTTTATTAACAATTCTATCAACAAAAATAGTACAGGACAAGGGTCGTGGCTAGAAAACGTTTTTCTGGAATTGAAATTGAAGTGCCCCTGTCTTTATGCAACCCGACGCCAATCGATTTTATACTTTCAATGTTTTTTTACGGGTTTTCTTTGTAATTTGATTACAAAACACGTATTTTTAACCATTGTTTTACTTTAATACTTATTTTCTTGACTTTAACTTAAAAAAAAGAGTAAAACACGATAAGTTAGGTTAACTTACGTCTCTTGCATCTTTTCCGATGGGAACATGCTCGGAACCCTCAGTTCGTATTTGTTCTCGCTGAAAAATAAAACAATGTTAATGACAATGAACAAAAAGGAGCGATAATCATTAAATTTCGTTGGAAAATATGAGGCAAAATATTTATACCCAATGCTGGTGTTCCAGCTCCAGAGCAGAGACTTCACTCTCATCATCTATCGGTCGATCGGCGTTAAACCACAACGGATCGGTAGACCTGGGTTGCAGATTAGGCCACAGAGGCATAAATGACATCGCAAATCACTAATTATCAGTTGCAAATTAACAAAAACACTTCTGAACTTGACACTAGGATGACTTTCATCAATTTTGCAACGGCCATGCGTAAACAAGTCTAAACGCACACTGCACATGCGCAGTCAGACAACAGTGCTACTGCCATCTTGCGTTGGAGTACTAAACTACGTATTTGTTTCAAATTTAAAATTTCGAAAACTCTTTTTTTCAATTTTAGGTTTAGTAAATTAAAAACTGTTTTAAACGATCAATTACCGCAATACACTAAAAAACTTAGTATGTTATCGCAATAAATGTTTATAATTATAACAGTCTTTTGTGAGGTTGCTTCTTGTTTTGATTTTGATCATTTTGATTATTTTAAAAGTGATATTACATTTTCGGTCCTAAAGGTTTTCCCGGTTTACTCGACGATCTTACGCACAAAAGTTATTTTTCCAACATAATTGCCTTGGTTTTCTTCATTTTCTTCTGCCAATTACATACAGTTCTTTATCGATTGAGAGCTGGAAAGTAGCACTATCTCACGGTTTATAGCAAAGCGAAGCACTTACGTCATGTGTTTCCCCGCAAATTTGATGAAATCTTCGAGATCTCGGGTTGGCGAGAAAGGAAAGTTGCCATGTACAGTTTATTAATGGGTCGCCGAGGAGTTGCTTAGTGTGTAACACTGTCGATCAGGAAGCTGCAGACTCCCGAGGTTCTAATCAGTCCAAACTTACAGTGCTTTCGGGAACGACACGGCGTGACATAACCTCGAATTCCGAAAAGGTGAGTCGAATTCGGTAACCCACAGTTGTCCTTTCCCTGATGCAATTTCTACTAGTTTGCCCTTCTCTAGACACTAGGCCACATTGACATTCCGCATTCTTTTGCAGTGCACTTATCAGGTCTTGTCAGTGGTTTGTACAGTTATTTGAAACTGCAGCAACTGTTGATTTCTATAGTTTCTAGTTGATTTCTAGTGAGTTAGTTCTTCATTAGCAATTTCTTTAATCTTATTTTCTCATTAAAGTCCTGATTTCATAAGATAATTTCAAGTTTACTTTAATTTTTATGAATTCTCTTCAAATTTAAGTGAAATTTTATATCTAATTCACTAAAATTATTTTCTTTAGTGTTGATTTCCAAGTTTGAAAGATTTATTTTTCAATAAATATCTTGAATTATCTCAAAGCATGAAGTTTTTTTCAAATATAGATTCAAAAAATTGTATTCGAGTAAAATTTTTACTTCTTTGCAAAAGCAATGTTGACAAATTAAACTAATTATTAAATTATTCATTAAAGAATTATAAGATTTGTTGATGAATTTAAAAGTCTTTTAATTCGTTTTAAAATCGCAATTTAAAATCAGTCGGGCGATCAAAACGAAAGTGAAAGTATTGAGTTCTTCAACGATTTTCCTTTTTTACATTCGTTACAACAGTAACAGCTGTGAATCGTACCTTGTTATTTACGCATCATAACAAAGGTGATAACCACGGTTTATTTTTTTTAAATTGTACGTGACACTTGGATTCATATTTAAACCTGAGATTTGATCAGGATTGTCAGTAATTTTAATGATTTTAATACATCTTAATAATACAACGCATTCACAAGTTAAACTTCAAATACTAGTCATTATGATCTATATTTTCAAAAAATTCCTAGGGATTTTAGAATTGTAATAAGCTATTCTCAAATCTGGCTTTTAAATTTATTTTTCACTACCTGAAAAAATATTACATACCTTTAAATAATTAATATCCACTTCGTTCGTCATTATCACAGGTATTTGTTATCAAAATTTTTAAACTATTCATCTTCAATCTCCAAAAAGGAAGTGTTTAAAAGAGCAAATATTAAAATTGATGAATATATCCAGACACTAACGTAATGTTTAAAACATGTATTTACCCAGCTTGTATCTTTCGAATAAAATTAAGATAATATGCTGTTTCCTATTTTTCAGCTTTTCTTTTGCTATTTAAAAGGCCCTCGAAACAGTAAAATCATAATATTTAGTTTTATTTGATAGATATGTACATAGTTTTTTTTTTCGTTTGATGTATAATAATTGGAATTAATTCGCCAGTTATTGATACAATTGAAACCAATGAAGACTAGCCAAAGGATATATTCCCGATAATCAACATTTACGACTGGGGTTACTTAGCACTCATAAGGAAATTTAATTGATAAAAAGATTTTATTATTTTCGAAACTACATTGTTTCTTCTAAAGATTGAAGAAAGATTTTTGAGGTACAAAACTTTTAATTGCTTATTTTAATTCAATATTATTTACACTCTTAAATAAAATCGTCTTTTATAATTCTGAAGTTCCTTCACCACCACTATTCTTATACATACTATTTTCTCGCGAAGTCTTTATCGATCTGCTTCAAGAAGATTGTAAGGAATTTCAATAACAGAAGTGCCTGAAGCGAGGGAAATTCCCGAACGAGAAGATATGAAGTGAACAGAAAATATCCTTATTATATTGAAAATAATTATCATCATTATCGAAATGACTTACTGGTATGAATGTATAAAAATGCATTTTTTTATTATTTAGCGTCGCAGTTGAATTGCGGAGGCAATATCAGATCTTTTATCGCGTGGTATAAACTTAAACCACATATTTTTAACCATCTTTTCCTGTTTTCTTCTGAGAACTTATTACTATGATAACTTACATAAAAATTAGTATTTTAAATCGCAGATGGAAAAAAGCATAAGTGTAATGAAACTACTTCTTGTTTTGAAGTTTTTTTCTGTTAACCGAATTCCATTTTCTTGAATTAATTATTTTTATTATCAACACTATTTTCTAGAAATAGTTTCTTTATTTTTGTAATTAATTACCTTTAATTTCCTGAATTTGATAATTCTTTATTTTTCTTCTATTTTTTATTAACCAGAGTTTTAATCATTTTGGATAATTATATCTTGCAACTTTGCAGTTTGAAAGTAGATGAGAAGGAATCTGCATTTCTAGATTTTATTCTTTGAAATTCAATATCATTAAATTTCTCGCACCAGCAGATTTGTTTCGAATTGTAAATTTCTAAGGATGATAATACCCACTTAATATAAAAAATCAAAATAAAAATCATTTAAAAATGTTTATACTCACATGAGAAACTAGAAAAATGAATTCTTGTTTCTAAGACGAGACCTTGGAAACCGGATCTTTTATATCTTACGTTAACTAGTTAAAAAGTTTTATTAATTTGATTTATTTTAAAATTGAGATAAAAATTACATTCAAGAAACTAAATTTATTATTTTAAATAATTTTGGATTTGCGAGAATTAATAATATATTTTTAATGAGACTCAAATAGATGTTCAAATTCATCAGATAACAAGAAAACATTCATTTGTATTCAGCAGAAGTAATTTGATCGATAATCACGTTCGGTCAATGAAAGTTCGATTATGTAATGTAGTCATCCATTTTTAGTAGTAGTGAGTTACTCAAATCAATTCTAATTTAAAGAATTAATGCATCAATAATTGTTTTAGCAAATTGATTTGTGCCAATTAAAATTATTAGCTTTCGAGCATTAATTCTTTCTTCGGTTTAATAATTATTTTCTTGATTGCTTTTTTGCCTGCACAAAATAATTGCTAACTACCTTTTAAGATTGTCATTAATGTTAAAAAGCAATTCAAGAATCCATTGCAGCTTATTAAGATAAGAATAAAGAGGATCATTCTCACGGTTATAAATCAATCACTGAAAGATTTTGATCATGAAAATCGTTTTTAATTTAACTTTATGAGAAGTAAAAAAAATAGATTCCTTAGTAAATATTATTAAAAGTTTAAATAATTTCTACTCAAAAGTTTCTGTTGTTTTTACATTCTCATCATCATATGAGAAGGTATTTTAGAAGGTATTTAGTTTTATGTGACAACTGACTTTTCGAATTTCCATCAAATCTCCAAGTTTTGAGACCCCCTGAGTAAGAAAAAACGGTTTTTACGCCGGTGTCTGTATGTATGTATGTATGTATCTGTCTGTCTCTGTTAACACGATAACTTTCGAAAGAATTATCGGTTAGGATGGCGCTTTGGCAGACTTTTTCAAGGCTTGAAAAGAGGAGACGAGTTCGTTAACCAGCCTTATTGGCCCAAAACTCAAAAAATTAGGGATATTTTTTACTTTTTGAAAAAAATTTTTTGCAGAAAAATAAGTTTTTAAGGACAGTTCTGGATAGTTGTAATAAAACTTTACAAACCATCTCAATAACATTTACCCCGTTAACCAATATTAACAAAGTTACAGCATATAGAAATCTTTAAAAAAAATTAAAAAGCCAGTTTTAGATGAAGTAGAAAAATCGGCGAACTAAAGTTACGCACATTCTCATCACTTGACCGCACCGACGTGTCTACATATTCCTCAGAAAGATGCAACTAACAAATCCTGATCCCTTTTTCTGTCCAAATCCTATTTTTTTTAAATTGCAAAAATGCACTTTTATTCGTTAAAAGTACAAAATGCCGGAAAATCCTCTACACCATTTTATAGAGCTTCATGGGGGGAACCAATTTCGCCTCTTACGTTTTTTTCTTATCTCGGGTTGTTCTCTCAAAAAATGCAAATTTTCCTTTTGTTTCACCCACTTATTCCATTTTTCGATTACTTTTAGTGACAATTTTCGGTTTAAGCAAAACCGTTGGTTTTAACACGCTGCTTAATAAATTCAACATTTCTCCTTGGAATTTGAAAATGTTTGTGAGAGCGAAAATCATCGGGATAATTCGGGCTAAGCTTGATCTAGGAGATTAAATAATGCAGCTCCATCTTCCAGATTTTTAATCTATCTGACTGGATCTGGGTCTGGTTTAGCTTTTTACGTCAAAGGGCTAGATCAAATAATTTCTGTACGGGTGTGTACCTGAGCAAATGCTCGCCTGGAAAGCATCTGCAAAATTTTGTTTCTTTTTTGAGATATTTGGAAAAAATAAATTATTGTGATTACGTAATTGATTAGACAATTTTAGCAATCCATGTAAAAGGTGGAGCGCGAAGCGCGAGAATCGTGATAAGCCTTAAGTAATTTAATTGCCCCCTGAACTTGAAATCAAAAACAAAGTTAACAATCTCTTTAAAAGTCCTGAGCGCTTTGAGAAAATTAAACTTGATTTAATTTCTAAAGAGTCAATAAAATGTTACTGAGTCGCAAACATAATCGCGAGCCCTAGGCGCGCTCAAACTTATTTTAATAAGAGAGAAATTCAAGTATCATGATGAAATTTCGGAAAATAATAAAGAATATATTGAATAGAGGTAAGCTTCTGAGCTCTCTTCGAATGTAAGATTTCTCTAAATCGAAATTACTCAGTTGGTTTTGAAATTAAATCCATTTGAAATAACGCCAATCTCCGATCGAATTCAAAATTCGATCCAAGATCGAATTGTTAATTCGATCGGAGAACGGTGTTATTTGAAATGGATTTAATTTCAAAACCAACTGAGTAATTTCGATTTAGAGAAATCTTGCATTCGAAGAGAGCTTAGAAGCTTTAATTTCTTCTAGAATTAAACTCAATTTCGAAAAATGCAGTGTTCTAAACGTGGCCAAAAAGGTACAAATTTGCACTAACAATTCGATCGGACAGCTGCACACATCTAATATTGAAACATCAATGTCGGGTGTGTTTCAGTTTTTATTTTGAAAAAAATTTCAAAAATATTTTTTTTCTAAATAAAAATATGAAACACACCAGACATTGATGTCTCAATATATTATTTATTATTTACCATAATTTCAGCGTAATATTTGTATTTCTCTCTCAATAAACCTGTCAAATATA
>JBAGKK010000021.1:211454-227777 GCA_037177015.1 Euceroptres primus
TAACATGACATTATTCCAATTTTAACCTTTTCTATTTTATAATTATTTAACTACAAAGAATTTAAATTGAAAATTGTTTAATTTTGAACATTTTAAATTTGAAACTTCGCGTAGGTTTTGTTTTGGGAGATCAGTTCACGTTAGCGTAGTTATAGCACCAGTCATTTAATTTTATAGTTCCAATTTATATCGAATTTAATTTTTTATAGTTCAAGTAAAAATATTGAAAGTTATAAATTAAGGACTATTAAATAAATTAAAGGTAAATTAAGGACTATTTATTCTTAAAATCCACGTACACAATAGATTTAATAACCCTCTGAACAGGTTTCCTCAAAACTAGTTTTATCTATTTACCTGATTTGCATATTAAGCTCTTCAAATACGATGACTTATTGATTAACTCCCAGAGTGTTTTACACTGTCGTGCAAAAACCTCAATAATTTATCTATCTTAATTTAAATTCAGAAACACTGTTTTAAAAATATAATAACTTCTTAATTAAAATGTTACAGATTCTCGATCTGATTAAGAAATCCAGCGACTTTCTCGTTTCCTGTGCATTTTCACAATGGATTGGTTACATCTTCGAGGAATACCAGACCTCACGAACCCTCATAGTGTTTTTTATCTCTCTCATAGTAATACTCATCCTGATAGGAGTGGTTGTTATAAGAAAATGGAAGAACAAAGAGTTTCTTCCCGAAGTCAAAGAATTTGTAGGTGTTGGAAGCGGCCGGCCTCGATTCAGAAAGCGGGACAAAGTTCTTTTCTATGGCAGAAAAATGTTGCGAAAAGTAAAGTCGATCAGTGGTCAGGCCGCAGGGCAAGGCAAAAAGCGAAGGGCTGTTATGAGATTCGCTAGGAGATTGTTGCAACTCAAAAAAGAAACTGTTCCCCAGCAACTTAAGGTAAGAGGTCTTCAAAAATGTATAAAAAGCAAGCATTTCCTAATTGTAAATTGTATTAATCTCTTTAATAATTCTTTCATTTCCTTTTTCAGGTATTAGAACCCCCTGCCGAGTATTTAGAAGAAGATTTAGGTCCTGGAGAAAGAGTACCGCCAGATGCCTTGTATATTCTCCAAAGCATCCGCGTTTTCGGCCACTTTGAGAAGCCGGTCTTCCTCAAGCTGTGCAAGCACACTGAGATTATGAATTTGCCTGCTGGAACTTCCCTCTTCAAAATCGGTGACCCCGACGAAAATGTGTTCATCGTCCAGCAGGGCTTAGTAAATGTTTATATCACTGGATCTGATGGCACTCAGATCTCTCTGAAATTAGTCAAAACTGGGGAATCAGTCACTAGCCTTCTTAGTTTTACGGACGTACTGACTGGTCACACAAGTACTTACAAGACCGTCTCTGCCCGAGCTGTCGAGGACTCGGTCGTCGTTAAGTTACCAATGAGCGCCTTTCAGGAGGTCAGTTTTCATCAACTGTCGAAAACGTTCTCTAACAATTTCGAGGAATTCTTTTAAATCTTATAAAATTGTTTAAATTCCAGGTCTTTCAAGATCACCCAGATGCATTCATTCGAGTTATCCAGGTCATTATGGTCCGATTGCAACGAGTGACATTCACTGCTTTACATCAGTATCTCGGTTTATCTGCCGAATTAGTTAATCAGGGGACTCACAAAAAGAAACTCAGTCCCTTTTCTGGCTCTCCGGTCAGGTCGAGAACGCGAGAGAATTTCACTGCACAGACTTCCGAAACTGTTTGTAATACTTTTTCATACGGATCGGAACAGCCGGAAAGCTCGGAGACGTTGCAGAAAGAATTGAGCAGCATGTGCAGCTCGCAACCTATTCCTATTGTAGTTAATAGAAGGTAGAGTAATTAAATTAATATTCTAATATTTTATTTGGTAAATCAGCAATATTTTTGTCTTTAAAAATTACATTGAAATCCTTCGACTAATTTTTATTATCTCCTCTTTCCAGATCGAAGAACAGCCTCGATTTCAAAAACTCTTACCCGAGTCCACATATGAGTCAAACACCCGAAATGGTTCCAGAGTGTGACTCTCACTGGCCGAATCCCTCATCCGCTAGTACTCAGTCTCAACAGACTTTCTCCTCAGAGATACCTCACTTCAGTGGAGCAAGCAGAAAGCGATCAACGATCGAAGGCCTTCATCAACTTGACGAAGCTCAAATCTTGCAAATTGCAATTGAAGCTTTTGTTAAGGAACTCGGTCTGGAGGACGATTCGGTGCTCAGGGATGGAAAAGTTCAAATGAGGGACGTTCCGGCTGGCACTTACCTCATGAAGGAGGAGTCTCACAAGGTCAAACAATAAATAATCGATGTTCACTGATTGTAATTACTTTTTAAATCTAATCTCTAAACGATTTATTTTTCACAGGACGTAGCCTTAGTATACTTAGTCTCAGGATCTCTCACCATCAGCCAACGAGTTACGGAAGGGCCAGATACTGGAGAGGAAGTGCACATGTTCAGTGCACATCAGGGAGAAATCGTCGGCGGTTTAGCAGTTTTAACGGGAGAACCTTCATTTTATACAATCAGGGCAAAACATTCCAGTCGAATTGCTTTACTGAGCAAACAAACCTTCTTTGCCATTATGAGAGAGAGGCCCACGGTCGTTTTGCACGTTGCGAATACCGTTGTTCAAAGACTCAGTCCCTTCGTTAGACAAGTAGGATTACATTACAAAGTTTATAAAAAAGGAAATTTTACAAAATCTAATGAATGAATAATTTTTTCCAGGTAGACTTTGCACTCGATTGGTTGTTCCTGGAAAGTGGGAGAGCTGTTTATCGCCAGGGTGACGAATCAGATTCGACTTTCATCGTCTTGAGCGGTCGTTTAAGATCGGTCATCACTTACGAAAATGGAAAGAAGGAATGTGTAGCGGAATATGGAAAAGGAGACTTGGTGGGAATCGTGGAAATGGTAACGCAGACTCCGAGGTCGACGACTGTGATGGCAGTTAGGGATTCGGAGCTAGCAAAATTACCCGAGGGACTTTTTAATGTAATCAAACTTAGATATCCAATTGTGGTTACGAGGTTGATTAATTTACTGGGACATCGTATCCTTGGAACCTGGAAGCAGGCGCCGAAAACTGGAAGTAGTACCCAGTGTGTATTTTCTGCTACTAGATATTACTGTTTATTATAATTTGTATTATAATTTTATTATTTTATTATAATTTAATATGCTTTCATATCTTTTTCTTTTTACAGAAGAGCTACAGTGGATGCAAGACCATCGCAAGTTAATTTTTCTACTGTTGCCATCGTTCCCGTTTCCGATGACGTTCCTTTAACTGCATTCACCTATGAACTTTATCACTCTCTTTGCGCAATTGGTCCTTGCCTCAGACTCACGTCCGATGTCGTTCGAAAGGTGAGAAAATGAAGCTTCCAGATTATACACCAGATATTAATTCATTTTTTCAATAGAATGTTCCCGAATTACTAATAATAACACTAGTGAACAAAGTATGACCTATGTGTTCATAGAATGAGATATATCATTTCCAGAGTAGTTTTCTGTGCTGAATCCAAATCTGACCTCTGTTTTTTCCAAGCACGTCAGGTTTTTGAGATTTTTTGAGTTAAAAATTTTTCCGAAAAATCAAATCGTATATTTTAAATAGGGTAAATGCACTGGTCTCCGGACACGTATCAGTGGTCGGACAAATATTTATTTTCTCTGAATAAAATTGTTATAATGTTGTAAAAGTTCTATCATATGAAAGAGATTGGCATTTTTTTCTAGCCTTTTTTTTATCAGTTCGCAAAATGTAATACTTTTTTATTTATGAACTTACGAAAGTGGTGTCCGAACATAGAATCGTCCGACCACCGGTGCGTTTACCCTATATGTATATAGAATTTTTAATACGTCATTATGTGTCATACAATTTTCAATCTATAGGAAACTTATTTAAATGAAGGGTGGAACACCATAAGGGATTAAAACCCACATTTTCTTCTACAATGAGATTATTAGGTAGAAAATTTTGAATAATTCAAATGCACATTCTCACTGAAGGATTTTTTTATAATTTAATTTTCCAAATTTTTTTGCAACTTTTCAATTTTTTGTTGTATTTTTTCAGTTTTTTAAAACATTTTTTCTTAAGTCTTTGCAACATTTTTCAACCTTTTGCAACTATATAGCTCTAAATCTACTTTGCTTCTGCGTCTTTGAATTGAAAATAAGATGTTATACATCGTGGCCTAAAATTGAGAAAATATGCGCCTAGACAAAAAAAAAATTTGCTTACTATTTTCTCAGAACTCAAAGATTTTTTTCAATCAAACTTTTCATGCCTCAGTTCAGTACTATAGTACTTCGGTAGCAATTTTTTTTTAAATTAAAAATTTCATTTTTAATCAGCGTCCAAATTTGAAAAAACGCTCATCTGGAACGAGAAGAAAAATTCCCTATCCATTTTCTCGGAACTTACTAACATTTTCCAATCAAACTTTTTGTGTCGATTCAGCAACTCAATAACTAGAAATTAAATCTGTGTTTTTTTCTGAACTTGGAAATTGCATTTTTAATCAATGGGCAAATTTGAGAAAGCGTGCACCCCGAGCGAAAAAAAATATACTCTCCCTCCATTTTCTCGGAACCTAATAACATTTTCCAATGAAACTTTTGTCGATTCTATTCAGTATTGATGCATCAGGAGAGATGTTTGCTTTTTTTTTTAAATTCAAAATTAGATTTTACGGAACGTTTTTTGTCTCCTGAAAAATCAGCAAAATGTTGGTTAATCCCTTATGGCGTTCCACCCTTCAAATATTATTGAACAATAATTATAACTAACGATTATTTTTGTCAAATTTTGAGCATACAATTTGAGTTGAAAATATATACAATTTTATGTATACAATTTTATGTATATAATTCTATATATTAATACATAAATCATTCAAAATTTTGATATAATTTTCTGGAGGGGAAAAAACTCTAGTAATCCGTTGGACCACTTGGTAATCCGGGGTAACCCGAGTAATCCGGAGTAATCCAAGTAACTCGGAGTAATCCAAGTAAATCTGAGTAATCCGAGTAATCCTCAGTAATCCACGGTTATCCAGAAAAAAAATAGATCAAGAAAATAAGGTAACAAATAAAGCGAGGAGGAAACAACTCTGGTAATCCGCTGGACCACTTGGTGATTCGAACTGGTAATCCAGAGTAATCCGAAGTAATCCAAGTAAATCTGAGTAATGCGAAATAATATGGAGTAATCCAAGTAAATCGGAGTAATCCGCAGTAATCCGCGGTAATCCAGAAGAAAATAGATCAAGAAAATAAGGTAACGAGTAAAGCGAGGGGGAAACAACGCTGGTAATTCGCTGAACCACTTGGTAATCCGGGGTAATCCGCAGTAATTTGGAGTAATCCAAGTAAATCTAAGTAATCCGCGGTAATTCAGAAAAAAATAGATCAAGAAAATAAGGTAACGAATAAAGCGAGGGGGAAACAACTCTGGTAATCCGCTGGACCACTTGGTGATCCGAACTGGTAATCCGAAGTAATCCGGAGTAATCCAAATAAATCGGAGTAATCCGGAGCAGTCCAAGTAATATTCATATTCATATTTATTGAATCCCAACAGCTTTAAAAGCCAATTACAGGGTTTCTTTAAGCCTAATTCGAGGTTATAAATGGAAATAGTGTGTCTTCTTTCAAAATCTAATGCTATCTATACATTTACTATAGCTACTCGGAGTAATCTGGCGTAATCCGCAGTAATCCGCGGTAATCTAGAAAAAAATAGATCAAGAAAATAAGGTAACGAATAAAGCGAGGGGGGAAACTCTGGTAATCCGCTGGACCACTTGGTGATCCGAACTGGTAATCCGGGATAATCCGAAGTAATCCGGTGTAATCCAGGATAATCCGAGTAATCCAAGGTACTTCAGGTTCATCTGGGGTAATCCGAGGTAATCCACCTCCACTGGACCGCGATTTTAGGAGTTTTTTCCCCTTCGAGTTTTCTTTTTTAAAAAGCATCTTCTAATGTTTTCAATTTACATTCCATTACCTATTATTAATTGGAAAAGATAATACTTATATTCAACTTGATGTTTCATTCCAGTAAATATAAAATAAGTGAGTGACAATTATTGTTAACTAGTTATAGCGAAAAATTACTAATGAGTAAATAAATAACACAAATTGATGGTTGCTTTTTAAAATAATTATTCACTTCGCTTTAAAAGGGCGTAATTTAGAGATATAATAATAATGAAACGTGAATACTGCCGATTCGTTCACCACATGAGTCATTAACCATTTTTACTAACTTTTATACAATAATGATTAATTTAGTAGAAAAATTTATTAATGCAGTCAAATTCAGTACTGGGACTGAAGTGAATTAGCAGTATTTCACTGTTAGTCAGACTGAAAATTAGTAAAAATGTTTATTAAATCACTTGGTGAATAAATCGACACAGTTTCATTAGTCAAAAGTGACTATTACAAATGTAGAGAGTATGCATAAATACATATTATTACCACAAATGTATGCATTTCATTATTTCTAGATCTAAAAATTGCGCCCTTTTAAAGCGAAGTGAATAATTATTTTAAAAAGCAACCATGAATTTGTACTATTTATTTACTCATTAGTAATTTTTCAATATAACTATTCAACAATTGTCCCACACTTATTTTATATTTACATTTTAAATTTACATAAAGTAATGGGCTGTAAATTGAAGAAATTAGAAGGTACTTTTTAAAAAAGAAAACTATATTAAAATCTTGATTTTTTGTACATAGAATTATAGATATAAAATTATATATATATACGGAAAACTTTATTTAAGGCCGATTTCGGGGGTTGCCCCAATGGCCTTGGCCTAAATCGAGCGGTCTCTAAACTTATAGTATTTTTTTGTATTCACTTAAAATATATTTTAGTATTTTCTTTTACTATTTTTAACAGTTGCTAAAGCAACGTTTCATGCGCGCTTCAGCGGATATAAAATTTCTAGTAAATGAATAATTGTTCTAGACTCTGGGGAGCGCTATAATGGAGCCGATGAACGAGTATCGATTAACATCCTGGCTCGCACAGCAAGAAGATCAGCATCGGATTTCTCTTTATCAGTGCGACTCGACCTACACTTTATGGACGCAGAGGTGTGTGAGACAGGCGGATTGTATTTTGATAGTGGGATTGGGTGATCGACCTCCAATTTTGGGAAGAACGGAACGCGAAGTTGAGCGACTGGCGATGAGAACTCAGAAGGAACTAGTGCTTTTGCACAAGGAACAAAGCGGACAGCGACCTACTAATACTGTCCAGTGGCTAAACATGAGATCTTGGGTATCTAGCCATCATCACATTCAATGTCCCAAGCGAATGTTTACCAGAAAGTCTCAATATCGCATTGTAAGTTTCAGGTTTTAGAAATTAAATACGTCTGCTTTCTAATTTAGACATTAATGGAGAAATTTACCAAACAGAATGAACTCTACTCGAAAGTTCTGATGTCGGAGCCGAATGTCCACAGTGACTTCAGCAGACTCGCCCGATGGCTGACGGGCACTTCCGTTGGTCTAGTTCTAGGAGGCGGTGGAGCCAGAGGAGCTGCACACATAGGAATGTTAAAAGCAATCCTAGAAGCCGGTATTCCGATCGATATGGTCGGTGGAGTCAGCATCGGTGCCTTCATGGGTGCACTTTGGTGCATGGAAAAAAACATCGTTACTGTAACCCAGAAAGCTCGCGAATGGTCCAAGGTAACTTGATTAAACGAGAGAATGTTTGTTGTAGAAACTGTTTTTGTTTTCGTAACCAGTATTAAATTTCTTTTCAGAAAATGACGCAATGGTGGAGACAAATCTTGGACTTGACTTATCCAATGACGTCGATGTTCTCCGGGAAAGATTTCAACAAAACAATCCAGGCAACCTTCGGCGACACTTACATCGAGGATCTCTGGCTTCCGTACTTTACATTAACGACCGATATAACTGCTTCCTGCATGCGAACACACACACACGGTCTGTACATACAGTTGATTCATTATCTTTTAGTTCTGAAGACACAATTACCATGAAATTTTGTTTCAATCAAAATTTTGCATTGCACTGTAGATGCATTACTGACTAGATTCATGCTTCATTAGCGGGAGTGAGCTGAGTGGACAATTGTTGTTGACGTACTCTCCGTTTTGAATAGAAACAGTCTCACAAAGTGGGAAGGCAAAGACTTTCGTGGTTTTGTTTCGTGACCTAGTTTAAAAGTTAAAAAAGTAAACTTAAATGTAAATTTAAACTGACATCTTTCTGCAGTCTTTATCGAGATTGTGTCCAAGGAACCTTAATTTGTATTATCGGTAAATTTGTATTAAAAGGATTAAAAGATGAGAGTACAACATATTCTCGAAGTGGATGCAGGAAGATGTGAGATGAATTATAATGAATGAAAAATGTATATACAGATGAATTGTTAAGACACTGACTTGATGATTACGTATCGTGTTTAGGATCAATGTGGCGGTATATTCGTGGTTCGATGTCATTGTCTGGTTATATGCCTCCCATGTGCGACCCCACCGATGGCCACCTGCTCCTCGACGGCGGGTACGTCAATAACCTCCCAGGTAATTTGAATTGTACAACAAAATTTTTAAAGATTCTATATTCAAACTCCTTTCAATCTTGGCTATGCAAATCCCCCAATCACCATGTTTTCTACATTTTTCTTCAAATTCAAAAATTATGGTATCTGCAAGAATTATTATTGTTTATACTACCAGCAAAAATTATGAGACTAACCCTTTTTCGTGGCGAACATAAGTTTTCCTAATTTTGATAACCTACAAGATTTAATTTTTTCCTACTGAACTTAATATCTTAGAAATTTTGTATTTAAAACAAAATAAAAAATTTTCAAATATTTTATGTTTAAAAGTATCTATTTGTAAATGTGGTACTTGAAGATCTGATATTAAGAAGTCTGTATTAAATATAGAGACGAAATAAATTCTTGGTGATTGTGGTGTTCGCATGATTAGGTTTTGAATTATAAGTGTTTGTAAATGGCTATGCAAACTCGCACGATTGTACGAATCACATTACCGCTGTATTATTATGGGACGGTACAAGTTAAGCTTGCACTGTTAGTCGGGTAAATAGAGAATTTTTGCGTGACACGCCTCCTGCCTGAGTAGACTTCTCTTAACTCTCTTTAAAATGGTATAAATAATCATTTCCAAAAAGTCTACCGCCGTAAACCGTGTGCTAATTTTTTTATTAAACAATTAAGACGAAAAAATTTGTTTTTTTGCAATAACTTTTTTATTTATAATTTTTTGAAAAATTTGTTGCTGCCAATCGAAAGATGAGAAAATTTTACATTAAATGGAAAAAAAATTTTTGTCGCACGACTTAATGTCGTGCTGCACAAAAACATTAATAACTTTTGATTGGCTCCATAGAATTGTAAAAACCAAAGTTTGATTGAAGGAGGAACATTTTTACAAACTGATTATCAAAGTTACAAGTAAGTAAAATTTATTTTACAACATTTTACACTACAGCAAAGTTGAGCTTTTGTTAATTTTTGACTTTTTAAAATAAATTTGTTGTAAATATTGTAAAATTAATTTAATCAAATTAAATTTAGTAGACTTTGTTTAAGTAACAGTATATTTAACAGGGTGGGTCAAAAATAAAAAAAATTAGAGATTGAAAACGAAACCATCCCTAAAAGTTTTACATGGGGAACCCCATGAAATGTATTAAATGTGGAATTGATCGATCTATGGCTTGGTTTTGCGCGCGAGCAAAATAGGTTTAAAAAAATTTATTGTAAGCTGAGATTTACAGTTTCTTTGGGTTTTAATTTTTGTTTACATTTCTAGGAGTGTGAAAAGTACTCCTAATTTTTTTCAGATATTTATATGCTATTCCGCGCGAGATTTTTAATTCTGAGGAATCAAAAATGGAGACTGCAAATTTTCAAAATATTGAATTCCCCATTTTTTATTCCTCGGGCATCTTAAATTTTTTGTGAGTTCATTTTGACTCAAAGAAGGTCTTAATGAGTAAAAACAAATTTTATTGACGTTTCCATGGACGCAAGAAATAATTGCTAATTACAGGGGTACATTCAAATATAATTTTCTCGCGCGGAATAGCATATAAAAATCTGAAAAAAAATTAGGATGACTCTTCACACTCCTAGAAATGTAAAAAAAAAATTGAAACCCGAAGAAACTGTAAATCTCAGCTTACAATAAATATTTTAAACTTATTTTGCTCGCGCGCAAAACCAAACCATAGATCAATCAATTCTACATTTAATACACTTTATGAGGTTCCCAAAGTACAACTTTTAGGAATGGTTTCGTTTTCGATTTCCAAAATTTTTTGTTTACGACCCACCCTAATGTTTAAACAATTAGTAAGTATGAAAAGGTTAGCTTTTATATTTTTTTAGTTTATTAGCTGTTAAAGGTAGTCATTTTTTGAAAATTCGCATACTATCTTTTTTTTTCAAACTGGCGCTCTTTTACAAGGTAAAAAAATAAACAATAAACATGTTATTATAGTGATTTTGAAAGAAAAAAATGTGTACTTTAAGATTCTGCCATCATTTGTTTTAAAAAAATTATTTTACATAGTTTTTTTTATCAATATGTAAAAAAAATTATCGTTTCTAAAATTTTCGAAAATTTGCCTATAAACAAAGGTTTTTAATTTAAAAAGTAAATTTTTTATGACCTTCAAACCAATTGCATATTTCCGTTTATGTATTTTAAGATGAGAATACTAAGGTGGAGGAAAAAAGAATACTAAGGTGGAGGAAAAAAGAATACTAAGGTGGAGAAAAGGTGGGCAGGTGTTTGGAACGGTAACGCAGAACAAAGGTCGGACGCTTGTATTCATTATATTGTACTGGTCTTATTCTTATAGATTTAATTTCTATTTAAATAAAAAAATTTCAATTAAATGAAAATCAAGTAAAAATATGTTATATCTTAATAATCATGTTAATCTTCCTTCCCTGTTCTGCGATACTCTTTTTTTTAAATCATTAATAAATTACAAAAATATATAATAATTTTTATAAAAATCCGCCATTTTGAATCTATTACTTGAAATATTTTAATTTTCATATCATGTTCGTAATCGATGGCATTACAAAAATAATTGTACAACTTTAAGTAAGTAAATTATAATAAATTTACATTTTTTTTACAAAAAAACGTAAATTTTTCGAAAAAAAACCGCCAATTTGTATCAGTTATTTTCAATTTTTAATTTTGATATAATATTGATATTCACCGATCTTGAAAACATGAATCTACAAATTTTTAAAATTAAATTACATATAAGATACATACAACTTTTTACAAAAAAACAAATTTTTCGGAAAAAGCCGCCATTTTGTATCAACAATTTTAAATTTGTTTGATTTTTATATTATATTCGTATTGTACAACCTAAAGAACTTAAATGTACAAATTTTTTCAACTAAATTTCGAGAAATATGCAACTTTTTACAACAAAAACATTAAATTTTCGAAAAAAAGCCGCCATTTTGTATCAGCCATTTTAAATTTTTAATTTTGACACAATATTCGTATTTAGCGACCTCGAAAACATAAATGTACATATTTTTAAACTAAATTTCGAGAAATATGCAACTTTTTACAACAAAAACATTAAATATTCTAAAAAAGCCGCTATTTTGTATCAGCCATTTAAAATTTTGTAATTTTTTGCAATAAAATGGTTAATTGTTGTTAATTTTGCAACAATAAACAATTAGCACACATTTTAAAGTGGTAGACTTAAAAGATTCTGTTTAAAGATGAAATCAAAAAAGTTTACAAAAATCCATTCGGATTTAGAGCGTGTCACCCAAAATCCACTTTTAATGCTCTGTTTACCCGACTAGTATTAAAATCATGTTTTATTGTGATCGCTAGTCATTGCGTCAATATTTATAATGGGCTAATCGGTGAAAGACTGACTATATATATGAACCTTGTAAAGTGGTTTTGCTAGTCTTACTGCACCGATCCCTATTTGTAATTAAATTTATAAGGCTAGATGTACGATTTGTGTCTGCTATCAGGCTGATAAAATTCTAAGGCAAAAAAAGCTTTCTATCGTAATATTCGGAGCTCGCAAAAAAATTTGGATTTCCAAACCTGAGCTTTGAATAATTTGAAAAAGTTACTCGGATGGAAATTGGTCGCTTAAGCTAAATTAATCGCTTCTCTTTGACAAATAAGAAGACTCATCAGTACCTCGCGCCTTATATCTTTTATACAGTCAAGCTCGCTCCCGTTGATGAAAAGATGCTTCGTTTTATGAACCTTGAAATTTTAACGGTTCAGTTTATCTGAACCAGGTATTCTGTGGAAGTATATTAGAGCCAGTATGACTTTTGCCGGAGTCTTTCCTCCTGTTTGTGATCCAATCGATGGGCATCTTTTAGTCGACGGGTGTTATGTTAATAACGTCCCAGGTATGCGCTTGCAGTAATTGTTGATTATTATTAGAATTATTGCCTACTCACCCCACTAACCCTAGTCCCATATTCCAGTTTCCTATTGAGCTTGTGAGCATGTTGATGTTAGACAAAAGTAAAATAGACTTAATTTATTTAAATGGAAAAACACAGTCGTACACCCTGATTTGACTGTTTAAGCTGACGAGATGCTGAGACTTGGAGCTCATCACATTTTGGCCATCGATGTTGGATCGCAAGATGACACAGATTTGACGAATTATGGAGATTCTTTATCCGGATGGTGGTTGCTCTGGAAAAGATGGAACCCCTTTGCAGAACCAGTTAAGGTTCCTAATTTGCCGGATATCCAGTCGAGATTGGCTTATGTTAGTTGTGTCAGACAATTGGAGGAAGTCAAGAATTCTGATTATTGTGAATATATCAGACCTCCTATTGATAAATTCAAGACGCTGCAGTTTGCCAATTTTGATGAAATTAAGGAAGTTGGATATCAACATGGTAATTTGTTTATTTGATTCATTTTCATTAATTTTGAGAGTATTTTATTGGGTTTAATAATTTTTGTAAAATAAATCGCGTTTTGTTCCAGGTAAAACTTATTTTGAAGGGCAGAAGAAGGCAGGAATCTTGCCTCGATTTAATGCAGATCGAGAAAATGCGAAAATCCTCCGGGCAAAAACTCAGGCTGCGAATCAACAAGCATCTTCATACACTTTTACCGACCTGGCTCAAATGGTCTGTAAAGTTTCCCGAGGAAGTCGATACATCGACGTCGACATTGATTCTGATTCTGAGATGGAAGAGTACGAAGCTGATTTAGAAGAAGATGCCCAGGAAGTTGGATATGCTTCCGAACCTACAGCTGGAATTTTAGATCAGGTGATATATTTTTCTCGTTTTTTAAACGTCAATTTAAAAAGTTTGTTTTTATAATTTTTAAATTCGAAATTCCTTTTTTTTATGACAGAGTCCCGAAGACAAGCGTTTGAGGAGAAGAACGGGAACTTCTTTAAGTTTATCTGATACGGAAGCAGAGTCGGAACTCGAATATCATCACTCAAAACTATTCTGAGTCTCGACTTGATGTACATTTTAATGAAGGCGACTGGAGTGTGATATTCTGCGATGTAAATAAGTGTGAAGTTAAAGACAAAAGCGACGTGAGTATTCGTATTAAAAGTACAAAGCGAATGCAATTTTTTAATCTTTCCGAATGAACATTAAAATGCAATTGCTGTCATCACAGTGTACTCAGTGACAAAAAACAATTTCTGTTACCATTACTACCATTGTTATAAAAAATAAAACTATTATATCATTTGTATATTCGAGACTTCTATTTATTAAATATAAATGGGTTAAATTTAAACAGTTCTAAATTTTACAGACGGAATCCATTTCAAATCAGGCAGATTCTGCACTTGAAGTCGCAGAATCTCTCGGGGACAAAATATGTTGCTTTTTAGAGGAAATTAGGCGATACGTATTTTTCTGATTTGTGAAAAAAATTGTCTACGAAGTTATGGGTATTTGAATTTTTTGCTTTTTAAAAAAAAAAAAATTTCTTTAAACTTCTATAACTTTTGACCTAATTAAGATATTTAAGATTTCTTCTCAGATTCTGATAGCGTTTATCGTCTTCTCTCGAAATCCGTCCGAAAATTTAGAAAATGTTTAAAATTAACAAAATGGCGGCAGTTTTTCTGAAAAGTTTTATAGTCGATTTTCTCAAAAAACCAGCACTTATATTTTTTGCCAATTTTTTGTTGAATTTGTACTAACATAGGGAAGACAGCTTGTGAGTTTTATGCGGGCTAAATAACTTTTGCGGCCAGGAGAATTTTTTTCATAAAATTGAATTTTCGCATTTTTCTCAAAAATAATTACAGATACGAAAAAATGTTAAGAAAATAGTTTGCACAATTAAAAAAGTTCTACAAAAAGTTCTTTTACTCATTTATGATATCTTGGACAATTTCCGAGAAAAATAAGAAAATTCAATTTTCATGCACAACAAAATTTTCTTGACTCCTGGTTTATGGAAATACCCATAAATACCCATACCCATATTTTGTTAAATAGTTTTAAAAAATTTACGTTATACAAAGAAGACATCCTGTGAGTTTTACGTGGACTAAACAATTTTTATGGCCAGAAAATCATTTTTTGTCCGACCCCCTCCCCCCTAAAAATACTCCTTTAGGTTCCTGCTTAGCCAGTGTGAAGTTGCCAATTTCAGTCAGATGACGGTCAGTGGGCGTAAAAACTTTTTTGATTATCAAAAAACCGCCATTTAGAAAATGGCACCTCTTCCTTAAAGTTTGGGACAACATCTTTTTGCCGAAAAGCCAAAATCCCGAGTGAGAAAAAATACCGAAAAAATAATTCCCGACAATTCAAATTATCGTAAAATTCAAATTCTCGAAAAATTCAAATACAGGAAATTTTAAATTAATGCGAATAAAAAATTAGTGAAATAAACATAGCAGATTTTTAACGAATCCAATCTCGATGTCGCATTTTCAGAGGGAGCTGGACAAAAAATATCGTGTCCATCAAGGTCTATAGGATATTTTACCTCGTGCGATTGACGCCCTCGCTTCGCTCGTGTAGTTAAAAAAACTATTTTAGTGTAGTATGGAAACTATTTTATAAAATCGAATTTTCAAATTTTTTGCTGAAACGATTTAAGTTACAAAAATAATGTGAAGGCTAAAAATTGTTTGCCTAAAGAATTTTTATATTCAGTATATTTAAATATATTTCACATTCACTCTATTTTTCAGTAGTGTAAAAAAACTTGTTTTGAATCTCACTAAAAAAAAAAAATAATACCTGGGCCCACGTTTCTAGATTTTTATTATCTATTTCTTCAGATTCTTCATTGGAGTCCTCGAGATTCGAAGAGGAATCATTGGATTCTGAAGATAATTTAGGTACCCAATCGTGTTTAGCATTTTTGGCCATGTAAGAAGTTTTCATATCACCTTCATCAATGTCCATCGTTCATTATTTTATGAAAAATAATTTTCTGGACATAAAATTGTTTAGCCCACGTAAAACTCACAGGAAGTCTTCTTTATACATATAAACGTACATTTTTTAAAAATATTTAACAAAATAACAAAGTGGTTATTTCCATAAAGCAGGAGTCAAGAAAATTTTCTTGTGCATAAAAATCGAATTTTTTTATTTTTCTCGAAAATGGTGCAAGATATCATGAATGAGTAAAAAAACTTTTTGTAGAACTTTTTTAATTGTGCGAACTATTTTCTTAAAATTTTTTCGTATCTGTAAGGTAGATGACTCAGTAATCATGACGTTAAGGGATTTGGTTGACTTATAATGTTCAGAAAATTGTGTTGGGAAGAATAATTTGAAACAATGTTGGTACTAATTAAAGCATCAAACTTTCCAGAATACTATAAAAATGCGGTTTACAACATATGTTAAGTCAGTTTTAATTTGCAGTTAATTAAAAGTTAAAATGGCCCAGTAACTGTGATTTGGAATTTGTCCATGCACGAGTAATCGTGCGAGAGTTCGGCCCAGTCTTCGAGCAGAAAATGAAATTATTTTTAAATTTCTTCTTAGCAATTGAAAAAAAACATAAACAATTTCTGTTCGAAGCTTTATTAGTGAAATAAAAAAATATCAAAATTGCGAAATTTGATAAACTTTGTATTAAAGGATTCACTCATGTTGGAGGTTATGTTAAATAAGGTTAGGTTTCATTCACGATGTAAAGTCGATAACACTATTATGAAAAATACATACTTATTGACTCTTCTATTTATATTGCAAAGTATATTTGAATACTTTATT
>JBAGKK010000024.1:0-24672 GCA_037177015.1 Euceroptres primus
GTTTTAGACAGCCCCACATTAACGCAGGCTAAGTGGCTAATCACCCCACACATGTTGCATGGTACAACTCCCGATGCACCTCTGGATATAGTTTTATTGCACTCAGGACAAGCACCCATTGTGTCAAACTCCAATAGTCCAACTCCGATTCAGAAAAACAAGCTTAAAGGCTCAAAGATGCACAAAAAGTACTAAAAACTTTTCCTAAGAAAAGACCAAACTCAGCCGAAGACACTGTACCACCACAATATTAAAGTTCAGTCAAGATTACAATAAAAAATAGAAAACTATGGAGAGACACAACTCACACGTCAAACACCGAACAGTGCTTGCATTATTTTCGGCCGGAGGAAGCTCCTACCAGTCTATAAACACTGGTCGGTCTCTTCGTTCAACAGTCTCATTCCTGTGAGCGCGCCACTTGTGAGACAGACAAGTGGCATTGGTCTCTGTAGGTTTCGCACCAACTTGAGAGACAGACAAGCGGAGCCTCACTTGATATCGAGCGATATGCTTTGGTTGCTTTCAGCAGGGCGAATCTCTGTGCACTACGAAGTACCTTCAGATTCGGCTCGTTCAACAGGCCTGCCCACCCTGACGCCGCATAAGTGGCGATCGGGACGAACAACCCCTTATAAAGTGTTTTGATGGCTTTTGCGTACAGACCCCAGGTAACTTCGCAACTCTTCTTAATTTGGAGAAAATTTTTGTAATTTTCTCCTTCGTATATTCGCAATTGTATGCCATGTTCCTAATTCGGCCAATCATGGTCCTTGAATACTTGACTCTATCTTTAATCGCGATTTTAACCCCATTTACTTTAATGATTGGCGGGCGTTTAGCAAAATCCGCATGCCTATATCTAATGTTTTTCCTACTTCCATGATGCCTAGCTCGTGGATTGATATTATGTTTAACGAGTATCATCTCAGTTTTGCTTTGGGAGAGAGTAAGCTTAGCGACCTCGCACCATGCTAGAATCCTGTCGACAATTTCCTGTCCTCGGATTTCTAGCTCTCTTCTGCTATTACCACAGATGAGGGCGATCAAGTCATCAGCATAAGCTATCTCGTCATTGCCCACCAGTTTAACAAGCACCCTGAGAAGCTCATCGAACATCAGATTCCAGCAAGCCGGCTCAAGAACAGATCCTTGCGGACAACCTTTGGTGCTCCTTTTTCTACAACGGCATTATTCATATGCAATGAGACTTCTTTATTGCTGAAATAGTCTTTCATAACACAGAAGATGTTTCTGGGACAGTTCTTATCTTTCACAGCCTTAAGGACAAGTGGCAACCAGACGTTATTGAAGGCACCGACAATGTCAAACAAGAGGGCCAGCACATATGCCTCCTAATGGGAGTCAACTCGAACCATAAGCTTATTGATGGCGTCCTGAGTAGACATACGTGGCCTGAAGCCAAACTGCCTGTCCGACGACATGCCGGGACCAAAGAGCGTCCCCTGCATCCGCCTAAGGAGTATTCGTTTGAAGACTTTCCCGATGACTGAAAGGAGACACAAAGGCCGGTAGGACCGAACTTCTTCCGGGTTTTTGTCCTAACCCTCCAAAAGGACCCGAATCGAACTCTTTTTCTAAGTGGTCGGGAAGACGCCAAATGACAGGCAACTATTGAAGAGTCAAGCCATTTCTTTTCCTATGACCGGCCAAGCTCTTTTGATGACCATGACCTCGATCCTATCTAGGCCCAAAGCTTTGCCATTTCTGAGACTTCGGATTACACCATGAATCTCCTCATGGGTAATTACGGGTTCGTCCTCAGTGTTTGGAGCGGTTGCTACAAACTGTCTTACTTCAGCATGCACCTCCCTTTCTAGGTGAGCGACATCATCAGGAACCAGTTCATCGAGAAATACTTCAGCTGCCTCCTCAATTGAGCAGGTGTGTTCCTCACAAGTTCGAAGGGTACTAAGAACCATTTCTGTTCGAAGGTGCTTTGTCTGCAATTTGTAGACAAAGCTTCATGGATTCTTATTCCCGGTGTCAGAGACGAAATTGACCCAGCTCTTTTGTTTAGCCTTAGCCATCTCCACTCTGTATTTTGCATGGATTGATTGGTATGTCTGCCTCGCCTGCACTTTATCTACGGCTGAGGCTTTCTGCCAACACTTCCGAAGTCGGTAAACCGTCCTTTTAAGCCATGTTAGCCTCCTGTTCCACCACGAGTTGGTTACTTTATTTTGCTTCTTTCTCGGCATAAAGGCCTCGCAAGCCCGAGTCAATAGCTCAGTAATAGCCATTACCTCAACATCTTCTTTCCGTTCTAATGGCAGGAACTTTAATTCCCGTTCAACGAGGTCTTTGATTTGTTCACTGAACACCTTCAGATCAGCTCTGCCAGTGCAGAACCTTTCATGGGTTTGAGACTTCTCATGACCAGTGCCAGCTCTATATCTGATGATGAATTCAATGAACTAATGGTCGCTGGACATTAGGACAGCACGCACGTTCCAGTCTCCTGCATGTGCAAACATGTTTCTTGAACATAAAGTGACATCAATCCAGGACCAACCGTTCGAGGACTGGAAACTGGGAGCCTGATTCGAATCATTCAACACGTTCAGATCATATTGGGCGATAAAATCCTCAATATTTCTGCCACGCGACGCAGCCGTTTTGTCGCCTGATTTAACATCAGGGCACCACAGCTGCGACTTAGCATTCGAGTCCATAGCGATCAGTGCTCTTTTCCCCATTAACACATCAAGTACCGTTCCGAGATGCGAAAGATGCACCTCCACGTCGTCAGTATACTGAAAGTAGTGAGAGACGACGTAGAAGGAGAACCCGGAGTCCCGAACCTCGCCCACCGCACAGTACGCTGAGCACAACTGTGAGACGCAAGCTAAGCCCAGCCGCCTATTAAAGACCGCAATTCCTGCTTTAGGAGCGATCCCATCCCTGACATTATTGTGAGCAATTCTGGTACTGAGACCCAGTCCTTGAATCCTCTGTCCGTGGATTAGGGGCTTCTGCATCATTAGCATGTCAAAATTTTCATGCCTCTGCAGCTCCAACAACTCGCCCGATACTATAGGCGAGATGTTCATATTGAGCTGCAGTATTTTAGTTTCCCTAATCTCAAACCCGTCCCTCGTCAAGTTTACTTCAAAATTTTTAAAATTCTTACCAATATTATTTTCGTTATTTCGCGGATTTCTATTTAGAGGCTCAGAGCCACTCTCGCTAGCTACCGAAGAGGCGGCAGGGAGAGCGGCATCCTGATCTGGGAGCATTCGCTGAGATTCGCACCTGACTTAAAGAATAATCAATTTGCGTGCCGATTCGTCAACAAGTTCCCACCCGGTATTTTCATTAGGTTGTGCTGTCATTTTTGTATCAAGGGGGTTTTTTCGGGCCATTGCTGGCCCTTTATTCCAAATTATGTTCCATGTACACAGCCAGTTCGTCATATGCCTACCACAGTCCGGCTTTCGAGCAGGTGGGTACACTGGAACATCCATAAGCAAGTCGAGCATAGGAGGTCTCTCCCGCGGAGAAGCCGCGACAGAGACAGCCCCATCTTGACTCGCCCAGGGCCCGAGATAGCACGCCTCAACTCACTGTCACATTCGATCAACGTGTTTCGTTCAGTCACACTCACCTAGAGGCAGGGAGAGTGTTTGACATCGAGTTTCCGAAGGATTTCTCGATGAATACGTTCAACAGCGTCTCATGCTTACTAGCTCGTTCGTGAGACATCAGTCGGTGCGAGGAGGAATAATTGAAGACGACGGAACTCAACCGGAAGTTTTTTGTCGCTCGTGCTCTGCTGTACGCAGGACAAGCACATGCTCGTAATTTTCATCACGACAGACTCAGAGCGTTCGTCCGCCACTCGGTTCGCTCATCACTCAGATAGACAGACTCTGTCAGGACCAGGCCACCATGCAACACCAGCAAACTCCGTCCTTATTGTGCCGTGTCACAATATCATCGCATATAAGATCCACTCTTTAGTCTCTCGCTCCTATTTCATCCCACCGACTCTTTGGTAGGATGGTCTCAGCAGGGTCGTGGATCAGAGAAGCCAGGAGGATGATAGACAAGGAAAAACTTTACCATTGCCTCACCAACTCCCTCGCGCATCGTTTCCCCAACACGAAAGGCAGGAAAAATATCCAAGCCCCTTGCGCATTGCTTTCGTAGCGCGGAAAAGAAAAATTTGAGAAACTCAACATAGTCGAGCTTCTCGAGCGAATACAATACATCGAATTGCTATACCTTACTTATGCATCTCATGCATAGGCTGCAACACCCCTCAAAACGGAAAGAGATGCGCAAAGCCCTAGCCCACATCTGTCTGGCTTACTTTATATAAGCACTGTCCGGCTTGGCCGCTTGGAGGCTTGGGGTTGATTCAAGATTTGAAGCCTGCGGATACAGCTCTCACAAAGCATCTCTTAAGTTACCTCAAGTTTGGCGCCTGGAAGCCGTGGCTTCACAAGCTCCTAAGTCCCTACAGTGGCCTATCGGGAGGTCTGGGAAACAAATGCTCTCCTAGATTCTCCGTAGTAGAGAGCTGCGGAAGTTAGGTGCCCCTTCTTTCACCAAACTCTACGAGCTGGAGGAAAGCTTCTTCAGAAAAAATAATGCTACGCTCCTCACCTCTCGAAGAGGATCAAAACGTAAGAGGCCAAAAACCTGATATCGAACTGCTTTTATTGTTTTGGGCCTGTGGCCACCCCACTATCGGTCCCCGGTATTTCCAGCGCGTGGCGTGTATTTATTCGTACGGTCAATGACCTGCTTTCCAATCAGATGGAGTTTTCTTCTACTCCTTGATCGATTTTGTGCGCGTTTTTTTCTTTTGGCCGTGAATCCTTGGCGCCTTTTCTTGCCCCACTAATTCTATTGGTTGGATCTCTTGTCATATTTGGGGGTATTTTCTCCCGCCGAATATTTATCCTCGCGTGTATTTATTTATTGCTTCCGTCCGGAATATTCTAGAACTATCTCGTTGCTCAGTAGCGTATCTTCTTTTGTTGAGTGCCCTCATTTTTGAATCGATATTTAATAATTTAATATTTAATTGCTCTTGTTATTTTTCCTACTTTATTTTTATAGTAATTAATCGTTTGATTATTAAGGATCATTTGGACCGTCCCAATCCCATATTTAAATTTTCTTCCGTTTTTTTTTGCGTGAAGTAATTTATTTCGTGTGAAGTGATTTGAAAAACAATTTACTCTTTCGGTTACCTACATGATATATGTATAGTGAAAATCGTACAAAGAAATATGTATATGAAGTCAATTTTCGTATTCTCAATTCAAACATGTATCCCCCTTCTTCACCTTTACATATTTATAGGCTTACGCACACACATACACACGCAAGCCCATACACAAACTATTTCATGTATAGATACATAAGCCTTGATGCGCTGTATTAATTACTTACCTATACGCGCGAAGTATCGATTTAAAAACTTTGAATATCAATAAAACCAATGCATGATCTATTCCGCAACAGGGGTTTGCTGATTTTGATTAGTATTTTTTCATACACTACAAATCTATCGAGTCAGATTCTCTCTACATTTTTGCTTCATTCTTCCAAACTTCCGGCGGGGTGTGACATGATGCCATATTTAATCTCAAAATTAAAAAATTCAAAATGGTGGATTCAAAATGGCGTTCATTTAGTTAAAATTTTAGATAAAAATATGAAAAACGAAACCATCTCAAATGTAGGATTTGAAATATACGAAATGTGTTTGGATTGATAAAATGAAATAAAATAATTTAGCAGTAATTTATAAGTAAAGAATCCATTTATCCTGACCAAAAAACATAATTATTCCTTAATATAAGTATATAAATGAAGAGCTTCATTGCATACGGGCCTAATTACCAAAACCAGAATTTAACAGGAGGTACAAAAAACTGTCTAACTTTAACGCTTTTAATTTTTAAAAAAAGCAAGAAATTACTTTCGAGCTATTACTTAGTTTTACTCAATTTGGCTCTGTAAAAGTTGCATAACTTTTAATTTATTAATATACAAATAAAACTAAAAACAACGTCTCGAGCTATTACCTAACTCTATTGAATCGTAAAAGGAACGCGTAGAAAAAAGCAATCGTCTCCGGGGAAACCCTTGTCAAATAAAGAAGCATCCCCAAAAACGCCGGTCCTAACACAGAAAAAGCTGCATAACTTTTTTCTTTTTAAATTTAAAAAAAAACTAAAAACATGTTTTCAGCTCCTATTTATCTATATTGAATCGCCAAAAGAGCAGGTGGAAAGAAGCAACGACTTCGGAGAAAAAAAATTTATCAAATCTGTAGTGGAAAAGCATATGCGCTTAACTGACTTTTTATGAAATTTAAACAGCAATTTTTGATATATTCAGTAATGCTATTTAAAGTCCCACAACTGCCAAATCATTTAAAGACTTAATTTCGCTGACGATGTTAAATAACGTAATCGCCTATTTGCACTCTTGATAATGAGGAACAGGCATAACCACCCAGTAGTAGAGGGCAATTATGGGCCGCCGGTCAGGTCCCGCCAGTCATGTTTACATAACAATTAGGGGGTCTGTCGAAGTGTTTACCCAGCTGGGGGTTAATAACCTGCACAGAAGAAACTTGAGTGTTTATTAAAACCGGTTTTTGGGTTCCAATAGAGATGCCACAAAAAGGAACCCTACAAGATAGCGCCACTTTTTACGTGATTTCCCTATGTTCCATTAAAACTGCAACACAAAGGAGCCGCCAATTTTTTCGGTGTGAGTGTCGGGGATATTGGGAAGCATTAGAGAAGGTGGCGTGGAAGGGTGAAGGTGGGTTACTGAGAATATGACGTAGTATTTCTGGCATTGGGGATACCCGTCTGCGAGACCCACCCCTCGAGATGCGATGCACAGTGGGATAGAAGCTAAAAAAACTGGCCAAAAGTCAAGATTTCGTCAGATTTGTATAAAACTGGGTATAAGGGGGTTTTTGAGGTCGCTGATTTCATATATGACGTCAAAATTTAAAAATTCAAAATGAAGGATGCAATATGAAGGTAAAGTTTCTGAATTTTTACACATTTGTATGAAACCTGGTATGAGGGGGTTTTCGAGGTTGCTGATTTCGAATTTGACATCAAAAGTTACAATTCCAAAATGTAGGATAAAGTATGTCCAACAAAATTTTAATTTTTTACTTATTTGTATGAAACTTGGTAGAACGGGGTTTTTGAGTGGAATGAGAGCCCAGAAAATTGGTCAAAAGTCAATAAAACTAAAAAGGAACTTAGAATTTCATAAGCTTTCCTTTTAGAGTTATCGGGATCGCTGATTTTTAATTGATTTTAAACATTCAAGATTAAGTAAAGCAGAGGTAATACCGTTATTAAGAGATTAGCATCCAATCGAAAATCGGGGTGCTTGATTTTTATGAGTCCCATTGCGTCTCACAATTCTGAGGTGCTTGTTTTTTGTGAGTCTCCTTGCCTCTCACAATTTCGGGGTGCTTGCTTTTTGTGAGTCCCCTTGCTTCTCACAATTCCAGGGTAATTGTTTTTTGTGAGATCCCTCACCTCTCACATACAGTTAATAAATGCATATGAATTAAAAAATTATTCTTCCTTATCTGTTAATACGATTACATATAATACTTGTTGTGGTCCTGGAAGTTCAGGGACATCCTCAAAATCATCCATATTAATTTCTGGTGAATTCGCAGAAATGCCTTTATAAGTGTCCTCCATTTCTCTCATAGCAAGAAGTTTGCGTACTTCTGCGGAGATTTTAAGACGTTTGCTTTTTCTACTCTTTCGAATGCGTGACTCTAAATTTGAAGACGATATCACTGGATCGATAAAACATGTCCTCCATATTTACAACTCGGCTATGTAAGATGCTGCTAAGATCAATTGTGAAACTTTTGTTATTCTTATTAACTGCTTCTGATGCTTCTTCGGCAAGCATTCAAACTAGCAATATACTATATTTACAATTTCAGGACCGTGGATTAATACGTTGTGAACTGAAGATGGCATTTTGCACCAACAATAATTTTTTATATACAGTTGACTAGTAGCTGTGCATAACTCGACAAATAGATTTAAGTCTATCGGTGAATGGTAAGATAGAACGATCAATTTAGTTTTGAAATTATAAAGGAGTTCTTTATCCAATCCAAGACAGTCAGACAAAATATCCGGTTCTTTGAATACTCTTCGAGCGGTACTACTGTCATCAGTAGTAATAATACCATCAGCTTTGGGGAGTCCGACTTTTTTACAAGATTGATTCTGGATCTACAAGACGGATTCTGGTTCAAGGGTGTTGCGTAATATGTAGCTATTTAATTGTAATTCGACATAGGTAATTATGACATCCCGTTATTGTCTATAAATTTAAGATATGCTCAATATCGTGTAATATATAATTCCATTAACCGTTAATAATATTTGCATTAACAATTTCAAGTGCACCTGACATTCCATAAGTTATTTTGTATAAACAGTTTTAAAAGCATAAACAATTTCAAGGGTATCTCGCATACCATTAGTGTTAAATGATATTTTGCATAAAAAGTTTCAGGGACACCCCTTACATAGTTCTTAAGGTATTTGGCATAAACAATTTCGAGGCCACACTTTGGCATACCTATGTTCTTAATGTTGACACATCACTATAAAGGAATTTGCATAAACAATTTAGAGGTCACATTCTCGAGGGTGTCAAGTTATACTAAATATGTTTACACGATATGCAGGATTTTCTACATGCTTCTGGATTATTTAATAGGTAAATCATTATTTAGGTAAGTAATTTAATAGGTAAGTATAATTATTTAATAGGTAAATTAATATATTAATAATAAATAAGGCTAACTCTGAAACTAGTCTGTAATACATTTTTTAGAAAAACAAGGATGATTTATTGTTTTATCTAAATTAAAATAATAACAGTAATAAACACGCAGGTGTTCAATTGTAATTTGGCATGTGTAAACATCTTGTTGTGAACCAAATATCTATATAGGTATCCTTAGAGGGCATGGAAACATTTGATCATACACTGGTCAACAACATATGACCTATGTGTTCATGGAATGAGATATATCACTTCCAGAGTAGTTTTCTGTGCTGATTAAAAATCTGGCCTCTGTTTTTCCCAGCGCGTCCGATTTTTCAGACTTACTGGGTTCAAAATTTTTTCGAAAAATCACAAATCGTATAATAAAAGGGTGTAGAAAGAGCTTGAAACGAAAAGAAATACATGATATCGATGCGTTTTTTGAAGCAGAATCAATCCATTGCTTTGCTTTCTCGATATCTTATACAGTTCTCGAGATAATTAAAAAAAGCTAAAAAAACACGAAAATAATGGTTTTACAAAAAACTTTATATTTAACTGACTATCATTTATTTTTTAGTCAACTGTGTCATTCTCTCCTCTTTTTGATGCAGAAAAAATTTGAAAAAAATTTATAGGTTCAGCTGTAACTTTTCGAAAGATACACGTCGCTGCACACGTGATACAGAGCATTGTTTGGAAGGGAAAGTTTACATGGCGCATGCGCGTCTCCCCTCCACTACGCCACATACATCAGCTTTCTACTCTTGTTCGTATCGCACTCCGGGCTACCTTCATTTGATGCTACTCCTCTGCGGAGTCACAGCATATGCTACCTACTATAGAACTTAAATTTATTTCCCTTCAGCTCCAAAATATTTGCGCTAAGCTTTTATTCAAATCTCATTTTGCAACGATTGCAAAATGGAGTACAGCTGCAAAAATCACCCCGATACCTTTTGCTAGATTTGCGGTTTCTTCGTCCCACAAAAACAGAGAAAAAACATTTCTCGTGCAATGCGAGAAGGCTACGAGATATATTTTCAGATTAAACTCAAAAATTGAGAAAAAAGTTAGATACCCAACAGCTGCTGTTCAACTTGTGCGATTAATTTAAGGTCAGTACATCGAGGAGATTTTGATCGTCTTTTTACATTCACTTTTCCTACTTTTTGACGAGAACCTCAGAATCATATCGATAATTGTTATTTCTGTTTAACAGTTGTAAAAGGCTACTCATCGAAATGCACGGACTCTATTATTTACCCTAATGTTCCTTCCGCGACAAAAGCTGCTGATGACCGTAACGATTCTATCCCAGGAAATTCTGCAAAACGTAAAGCAAAAGAAATCAGTGCTGATAAAAATCAAACCCTAGAATATAAGCCGACCACAAACTTGCTAGAAATATTCGACCAGAAAGAATTGAATGATTTGATAAGAGAACTGAATTTATCGAAAAAAGAGGCTGCAATCATATTCTCTAGACTCAAGGAAAAAAATTTTCTGAAAAACGCTGTGAAAATCTTTTACAGAAATCAAGAAAAAGATTTAACTACATTTTTTGCCAGTCAATATACTCTCATTTATTGCATCGTTCTAGATAGGCTTATAAAGAGCCATAGTCATAAACATTAGCCAGAGAATTGGCGTTTATTCATTGATGCAAATAAACATATTGTCAAAATTGTTCTCCTGCACAATGTAAATAAATATTCATCAATATCATCGCTCATGACACCAATGTGAAAGAGTGCTATGCTGTTATGAAATGGTTACTTGACAAAATAAATTACAAATCATATGAGTGGTTGATCTATGGCGATTTTAAAGTTATAGACTGCAATTTGGCTCTACAAAACATTGTTGCCTTCTATGCACCTGGCACAGCATAGCACGAGACCAACATTATAATGTTAATGTTTGGCCAGAACGAAAGACGTTAGAACCATGAAAAATGAACGTTGCTCAAAAACCACAGGTTGATCCTCAAAAAATTTTTAGGCCACCATTAAATGTGAAGCTCAGCATCGTAAAAAATGTTGTCAAAGCGATGGAAAAAACGGAGATTTTCGTTTCTTGAAAATAAAATTCCCTAAGCTTCGTGAAGCTAAAATCAAGGAAGAAGTTTTTCAAGGATCACAATTTCAACAACTAATTTCGAAAAGAGCTTGACTGACTTTGAGAGACAAACTTGGTTGTCAGTCAAAGCTGTTATAAACAATTTCTTGAGGAACACGAAATCCAGAAACTACAAGCAGCTTGTGAACACTATGCTGCAGAATTTCCAGAAAATGAAAGTGAACATGTCACTAAAGATTCACATTCTTGATTCTCACTTGGACTTCTTCCCAGAAAATTTGGGACCATTTAGTGATGAACACGGAGAAAGATTTCATCAGGACATCGCTGAAATCAAAAAGAGGTACCAAGGTCAGTGGAGTGTGAATGCTTCAGCAGACAACTGCTGACTGATGAACCAAATGCTCATCATCGTCGAACATGCAAGAGAAAAAGTTTCTATTGAGTAGTAGCACCTTATTATCATTTTTCGACAGAAGATAACAACCAGTAATAAAGAAGGTATATTTTAAATTTTTTAAATACTGTAAACTATGTGAATATTATAAATGTTGCAAATATTGTAGACTGTAATGCAATGAGATACAAGATGTACAATGAATCAGTACAATGATTCGCATCAAGTACTTAAAAGCCGTCAAACTGGCAACTCTAAAGAAAGAGACAACTTCTCTGCCATGTACATTTCGAACAGTTGCAGCTGGAACTATAAACTTTTTCGAAATTTTTTCTACATTAAAAAAAAGAAGAAAATGACACACAGTTGACTAAAAAATAAATAATATTAAGTTGAATATAAGGTTTTTTATAAAACCATTTTTTTTCCTTTGTACCTGTTTTCAATTTCAGCGATGTCCGATGCAATCTTTCCCCGTGTTCATCACTAAATGGTCCCAAATCTGGGAAGAAGTCCAAGTCAGAATGAAGAATGTGAATCCTTAGTGGCATGTTCACTTTCATTTGCTAGAAGTTCTGCAGCATAGTGTTTACCAGGTGTTTGTAGTTTCTGGATTTCGTGTTCCTCAAGAAATTGTTTATAACAGCTTTTACTGACAACCAAGTTTGTCTCTCAACGTCAGTCAAGCTCTTTTCGAAATCAGAATCCGACATTAGTTGTCGGATTTGTGATCCTTGAAAAACTTCTTCCTTGATTTTAGCTTCACGAAGATTGGAGAATTTTTTTTCAAGAAACGACAACCTTCTCCGTTTTTATCCATCGCTTTGACCAAATTTTTTACGATGCCGAGCTTTGCATTTAATGGTGTCCTAAAGATTTTTTGAGGATCCACCAGTGGTTTTTGAGCAACGTTCATTTTTCCTGGTTTTAGCGTCTTTCGGTCTGGCCAAACAATAACATTATAATGTTGGTCTCGTGTTATGATGTCCCAGGTGCATAGAAAGCAACAATGTTTTGTATAGCATAATTGTAATCCGAGAAGAATCCCTATCACTTTAAAATAGCCACAGATAGACCACTCATATGATTTATAATTTATTTGGTCAAGTAACAATTTCATAACAGCATAGCACTCTTTCATATTGGTCTCATGAGCGATGGGTATTGATGGATATTCATTTACATTGTGGAAGAGAACAGCTTTCACACAACGTTTATTTGCATCAATGCATAAACGCCAATTCTCTGGCTGGTGTTAATGACCATGGCTCTTCATAAGCCCATCTAGATAGGTACAATAAATGAGAGTATCTTGACTGGCAAAAAATGTAGTTAAATCTTTTTCTCGATTTCCGTAAGAGATTTTCACATCTTTTTTCAGAGAATTTTTTTCCTTGAGTCTAGAACACAGGATTTGAGCCTCATTTTTCGTTAAATTCATGTCTCTTATTAAATCATTCAATTCTTCCTGGTCGCATATTTTTGGCAAGTTTTTCGTCGGCTTATATTCTAGGGTTTGATTTTCATTAGCATTTATTTCTTCTGCTTTGCGTTTTGCAGAATTTCCCGGGATAGAATTGTCACGGTCATAAGCAGCTTTTGTCACGGATGGAATAT
The DNA here is from genome assembly GCA_037177015.1 of Euceroptres primus. NCBI lineage: Eukaryota > Metazoa > Arthropoda > Insecta > Hymenoptera > Figitidae > Euceroptres > Euceroptres primus. Next base: position 12,920 of record JBAGKK010000024.1, read on the forward strand.
TAAGGTAAATAATGAAGTCCCTGCATTTCGATGAGTAGCCTTTTACATCTGTTAAACAGAAATAAAAATCATCGATATGATTCTGAGTTTCTCTCGAAAAAGTAGGAAAAGTGGATGTAAAAAGACGATCAAAATCTTCTCGATGTACTGATCTTCATTTAATTGCACATGTTGAACAGCAGCTGTTGGGTATCTAACTTTTTTCTCAATTATTGGGTTTAATCTGAAAATATATCTCGTAGCCTTCTCGTATTGCACGAGAAATGTTTTTTCTCTGTTTTTCTGGGACGAAAAAACCGCAAGCGTAGCAAAAGGTATCGGGATGATTTTTGCAGCTGTGCTACATTTTGCACTCGTTGCAAACTGAGATTTGAATAAAAGCTTAGCGCAAATATATTGAAGCTGAAGGGAAATAAATTCAAGTTCTATAGTAGGTAGCATATGCTGTGACTGCGCAGAGTAGTAACATCAAATGAAGGTAACCCGGAACGCGATACGAACAAGAGTAGAGATCAGATGTATGTAGCGTAGTGGAGGAAAGACGCACATGTGCCATGTAAACTTTTTCCCCAAACGATGCTCTGTATCACGTGTGCAGCGATGTCGTGGCGGTTATGTATTCGAAACCTGCCCGAAAGTCCAGCGCTATGGTTAGAGCTGTGAATACTGTGAACACTATGAATACTGTAAACTCTGTAAATATTGTAAATATTGAAAATATTGTAGACTTTAATGCAATGAGATGCAAGAAACAGTACGCTTAAAGATCTTGTTAGCCGTCAAACTGGCAACTCTATAGAAAGAGACAACTTCTCTGCCCTGTATCTGTTGAACAGTTACAGCCTGAACTAAAACCTTTTTTCAAATTTTTTCTGCATCAAGAAAAGAAGAGAATGACACGCGGTTGACTAAAAAATAAATGATATTTAGTTAGATATAAGATTTTCTGTAAGACCATTTTTTTCGTGTTTTTTTTTAGTTTTTTTTAAATTATCTCGGGAGCTGTATAAGATGGCGAAAAAACATAGAAATCAATAAATGCTGCATTAAAGGACGCATCGAAATCATGTATTTATTTGCGTTTGAAGAACTTTCTACACCCTTTTATCATACGATTTGTGATTTTTTAAAAAATTTTGAACTCAATAAATCTCAAAAACCTGGCGTGCTGGGAAAAATTGAGGCCAGATTTTGATTTAACACAGAAAACTACTCTGTAAATGATATACCTAATTCCATGAATACATAAGTAATATTTTGTTGACCAGTGTAATTTTTATCTAGAACCTTCTAGAACTTTAAGACAATGAGGGTAATATATTGATTGACAAGGCAGTAAATGAATCCCAGCTATAAAAGGCGCGCTTTCTAATTATATTTCAGTTCTAATCAGGCATCCGACTGATCCGTAAAGCTGAAAAAATTGAACAATTTTATTTAAAAGGTATAAAAAAATCATAGATGTTGAAGATAGATAAAAAATGACGTCATTCGAAGCATTTTATTGTTTTAAAATTTCAAAGTTTCGAGATCTACATGGTCTCGAATGAGATTGAAAAATGGAAAAAAGCGACGTCATTCGGACCATTTTATTGTTATTAAATGCCAACGTTTCGAGATCTATATGATCTCGTCTAAGGGAACATCTGATTAGGTTAAAATCATGAGAACAATAAAAAAGGTCGTCGGACTTGCATTACTTTTTTTCATATTTTTAAAACAGTAAAGTAGAATCGATAATATAATCTAGGGGTATGTCGCGCACCAAATTTCCTTTGGTAGAAGTTAGTTTTCAAAGTTTGACTCTGCGAAGCAATTGCGAATCTGCGACGCTGATTGTATTTTGCCAAATCATCTTGTTTAAATTTAACTTAAAAATCGAAACCGTCAAAACAACTAAAAAGAACAAAAATGGTCTCATCAGCTGTTCAGTCACATCAGTCGCATTTCTACGATTCATTCACATAAATTTACAAAATTACAAAATTTAAGAAGTGTAATAATTTTGTCTATTAAAACAAAAGTTCATTGAATATACTGTATAAAAGTGAATAAGATTATTAAAATACTTATTAATTTTAAACAAGACAACTTGGCGAAAGTCGATGAGCGCCGTAATTTTGCCTTTTCCCCACTGAGTCAAATTGGGAAATATAATAATAATAATAATAATAATAATAATAATAATCGTGTGATACCCCTTATATAATCCAACTTATTTATCAACATGTGTAAAATTTGAATTAAAGTGAAACAACAAAAAACTAAAAACGTGAGAGCGAGAGCAAACACGCTCCGCTCTCAACACAACCAAGCTTGTCTGTAATAATACATGTTTTTAAAATATAAAAAATAATGCAAGTCCGACAACCTTTTTTGTTGTTCTTATGATTTAAACCTAATTAGATGTTCCCCTGAAGAGAAGGTCATATAGATTTTAAAACGTTGAGATTTTAAAACAACAAAATGGTCCGAATGACATCTTTCAATTATCCATCTTGAACATCTATGATGTTTTTGTACCTTATCATTAAATCGGGCGTAAAAGAAGTTTTTGAAACACCTGCGTGCGAAGTTCGACTTCTCTTGGTTGCACAGCCAGCGCAAATTTCCCGATTCACGCATGGCCAATCGCAAAACAGAATTCACATTCACAGCAGAGATTTACGAGAATTGATTTCAGCTTTTATTCAATTTACAAAAAGGATTGTTTTAAGATAATTCTGTTAATTGTCACGTACTTTTGGTGTTCCCAAAAGTACCGAAAAGAGTATTAAATTTACAAGTCAATAATTGAATTAACATTACTTATTTTATTATAAGTCAAATTGAATCAGAGAAGGCTACGGACAAGCCCAAACCGCGGAGAATGGGGAGTAAGGAGCCACACTAAGTGAGTAAGCCACACTTTACAATTTAACAAACAAAATCATAGGGTTTAGAGGAAATCCCCAAATTACACATAAATTATATCAAAAATTTAGAACGGAAATTTTTAGAAACGTGTCGTCAGAGACAAAATTAGGTCAGTTCAAACAAGTAATTTAACTAATAGAACCACTGAATCAAAACTAGTTGACAATTTACTATAATTGAACAAAGACGGCTGGCTCAAAACTGCATCGTAGTTACAATGGAAAAATTTAAGTTAGCAAACGGTTAACCAGACAAGCTTATGTCGTGGGGCTCTAATCCAGAATGGCGTCTCAGGCGAAGCTCACTCAGAATCTTGCTCAAAAGTCTACAGTAACGCGCGGTGCGTTCGCTATCGCAACAATATCTATTCCGCAAATGATACATCAGTAAATTAAAAACTCATAGTCGATACAATTATCGCGGAATGGTTAGGTCGCGCCCTACTATAGCAGAACCTACAGCCTGTCGCTGCTGTTAGTTGACAGCTCGCGCCAATGCATTCAATCGAAGGAGATCCATTTCTTGATCCCTCACCCACATTCTTGAACACCATGAGACTCACATCCATGGTGTATGCATGGGTGAGATTTTCCTACCCCTCTAACGACAAACAAGTGTGAAGCCACCGGCAGCGGCCTGCTGCGTAAAGCTTGAGAGTGGCAGTAACACAGCCTTGTTGACTTGACAGCCGTGGATTACCTGGGCATATCCACTTCTGATGAAAGCCTGACGCTCTCATGTTCTCGTGAAAGGTTAGTGAAAATAAAGGAAAATAGTTAGTTGTTTGAATAAAAAAATAACGGTTAAACTCTGGATGATTTTCGAGTCCCAACAATGAGAGCTAACCTCAAAACAAGGTAACCAGTATTGTGAATTTAAATAGAATTTAAATCTACAACTTTTCTAGTTGACAGGTCGTCAATACACAATACTCCTGACCTGCAATGTGAGTTAAGTAAATTAAGAAATTAATTATGTTAGTTGGCAGGTCCTCAGGTTAGAAACACCTAACCTGTCAACTGAGTTATCCAGTACTCAAATTTAGATTTATTGGAGCCTGAAGCCTCTTACTTTTTACTAATTTTACAAGCTTTACATGACATGTAACGCCAGCGAGAAAATACGGCGTTATAACACTCAGTATATTAAGTACAGATCTCTCTCTTGGAGCAGGTGGTGGTGGCGCGGCGGTGGTGTTGACGGAGATGGAGCTGGATGTGGTGGAGATGATTCTTTCTCTTATTAACATTTTTTATTGTATATTATTGATTTAAAGTGGTCAAAGTTAAGCAATAAATATGAGTCAAGTTTCTTTTATAAATTCATATATTTTTTATGGTTATTTGTAAAAATATTGCATGTTTCTGAGAAATGTACACATGTATACAAATCTGTCTCTAAAAAATCCTCTCCTGATACTTATAATGAGGAAAAAAAAATAATCTAGATAAATCAGATAAAAATGTTCATATTGCTCAAAGTGCTAGTTATTCAAACCTAAATCCAATATTGAATTTAAAATGACTTATGATCTTCGATTTTATGCTTTTTTAATGAATACTTAGTTTTAAAAAAACACAAACACCTGTCACACAATCATAAATATCGATGAGGTTTTTCATTTTGTGAGCTTACTAAACGTTGCCTTTCGATCCATGTTAAATAACAGATTGTATTACTGTCTCTTATTTCATCATCATCTTTATTTTTTCTTCACATAAGTAGATTCACGAAACGTCTCGCATATAATCTGATAGTCCTATTTAAACGTATTGGTACTATTTGATCTTATTCCGCATTTTCTGTGTGCTTTAATCCACAAGCATTAACAGGTAAACCATTCTTGCATTCAAACATTGAAATATCCTTCATCCCAATTGGAAATTCTATTAACCCATACTTTAATACATCATTGATTTGTGGATATGAATTGGTTCTGCAAACATTATGTAGAGCTGGGTGAAGAACTGCTTTTTCGGACCAGAGAAATGAGTTATTTTTTATATCCACAACTGCCTTTTTATCCTGCATATGCTTCGGCAACGCAATAAAAGTTGAAAATTTAGAACTGATGCCTGCATGAATGTGATTGTCATCCTTTTTTAGTTTTCTAAGATCTTCCTTCATTGAATTCTGATGATTATTGTAGTCTTGGGAATTCATGTTGATTAGTTTCAGTTTTCAAGTGATCAATTTCTACTTGATGATTAGAAGGCAACTGAAATAAAATATGCTTTGGAAACGTTTTCTATACCTCAATAATCTCCAAGCTTCTTATTTGCAGTTCATTTATGACACAAGAAAGCCAAGAAGCGAGTATTAATAATGAAGATAAATCAAACGTTGAAAATCCAGAAATTACTTTCATGCCAAAACTGTATATAGGTACAAATTTTTGTTTTGTAATATTTAAAAAACTTTTAAATGAACTTGATAACTTTTTTTAGCATTTTGCATTAGTCGGATACTTGATTAGAATTAAAATGTAATTACAAAGCGCGACTTTTATAGTCGCGATTTATTTATTGTCTTTGCCCATTAATATATTATCATCTTTGTCTTAAAGTTCTAGAAGGTTATAGATTAAGAAAATTCCATGCACTCTAAGGATACCTATATGGATATTTAATTGACAACAATATGTTCACAGATATCAAATTACAATTAAACAACTGCGCATTTATCACGGGTATCATTTTTATTTAAAGAAAGCAATAAATCATCCTAGTTTTTCTATCAAATATATTACGCAGAAGTCTCAGAGGGTGAGCATTATCTATTATTATTCGTAGTATAGCTTTGCGGATTCTAAAACACTTACCGACCGAGCAACGTTCCGATACGTGCTAAATGACTGACACTCGGTATTAACCTCAGTCGGTAATGCAGATTCCTAACATGTAGTAATCATCGGTTAATACGTCAGGGCTCTACCTTACTGACCTTGGACCAAATGGGCCATGTCCCTACTTTCCGACAGATTGCGTCACCGCCGAAAGTTAACAACACTTGTTTGTTATATAACGCGCCGGGCGTGTACGCCCTGAGCGTTATATAACGCTCGCTGTGAGATCCAGTAGCAGATCCAACCGTGCCATAACAGAGCTCGGGTCAGAGATGAAGTACGAACTGAAGCTAAGTTCCTTAACTATTTTGCATTTTAGTTTTCTTTAGTGTATGATAGATTGCTTGCATGTCGCTTTGCTTTTTTGCATGTCGCTTTGATTTTGCATGTCGCTTTGCGTTTTGCAGATCGTTTTGCTACATACGCCCGGTGTTCACCCCTTGGCCACGAACTCTACCGCCTCCTCCACCACTTACTCCCGCAAAACCTTATGATACCTCGAGAATTATTGAGTATTTTCTTATGCTCTTTGTGTTATATTCGTACTATTTTTAAACATTCTTTTTCATTTAACCTACTACCTTTATTATAAAGAACCTGAGATACTGACCCAGTGAACCACAATTGCATCGGCTCTAGCGCCTCCATGCAATCGCGATGCATTCCAGAGTTATTTGTTTGCAACGATTTCTGAGAATAATATATAAGAAAATAATAACGTTCATTCTTAAGAATGAAAGATTAAAAGAATGCAATTTAAAGATTCTAGCAGGAACCAAGAGCCACGAGCAAAACTTTCCGAAAGTATATTTAAACGAATTATTTTCTTAAAAGGAAAACAATAAGTTAAGTAGCTTTATTTGATTTATTAAACTCGCTTCTGAAGAGTCGCTTGAGAGGCATACCGCAATGTACATGTGAATGCATTATACACACATTGCATATGCACGGCTACACACATAAATAGTAAAACAGGTCGTTTCCCTCTATCATCAACACAAATATCATTTCCCACCATTTAATCACATATTACCTTTTTTCTGTCCAGTACCTCACACTCCGTTCCTTCTAAATCTAGAAACCCAATGAGAACTAGGAATATTCCCTACTCCTAAAAAAATGCGCATCTTCGTCGTGGTTCCCGCCACTAAAATTTTGCAACTCAAGTGAAACATCACACATCCCAATCCAATAGAAATTAATCTCTTCCTACTCTTAAATAACTTTACACCTTCCGCATTTACTGAAATCCAAGAAAATAATAAGACATCCCTTACTTTTATAATTCCTGTTTCTTTATCCTCCACATCGATATCATTTCCCACCATTTAATGCCGCCCATTACTTTTCCAGTATTCCCCGCACCATAATTCCGTTTCTCCTAAATATGGAAGCCCAATAAACAAAAAAGATATTCCCTACTGCTGAAATGCCCATCTTTAGTATATACCAATTGGCTTTCGCCACCACTTTAGTTACCAGACGATCTCCTACTCCTAATAAATACATATCTATTATACCTAAATCTCCCCATTCAATTATCTATTTCCAATTTAAATCTAAAAGACGCCTACCTTTCAGACCTTTAAGCCAATTAACGAAAAACCTATCCCTTGCACCTACGAAATAAACCCCAGTAAAATTTACATCTCCTACTCCTCATCTTTCCCACTCCTGCTGACCTCAAATTTCGGCTATAAAAACCCGTACATCGCCAGAAAAAGCGTCTCTTCGTTTCGAACTGTTTAAGTAAGAACTCACTTATCCTTATATAAAAAAACGGTAATAAAAGGCGTTTCCACCGAGGCAGACTTTCTCAGCGAAGAAACCAACAGTTAGGTGAATCGTTCTAAACCGCGTAAAATAATGTAAAGCAGTGGAGGTGAACTGACGTATTTAATATTTTTTGTAACCTTTAAAAACAAAAACAATTTCGGGAACTGTGTCATCGGTAATAGAACGTTAATACGATCTCTTCAGTGTAAACCGAACCCCGAACCAACCACACGTAAGTATAAGTTGTATTCTTAATTATGAGTTAATTATAAAATATAATCATTATACGAACTACTGCAATTTTACCATACTTCTTTCTACTCATTGCCTCGGAAGTTATGTCATAACGGATCCCATAGATCCGATGAAGCAACGTCTCCACAAAAATAAATTATAACAAGCCTTAGCAACTTGTCTTAAAAAAGCAACACCTCCGAAGTGTAATAATCAGCTCATCCACGCATCACGATATCGCCGAAAAGACGGAAGGCTGCGTCCAGCGAGTGCCACCTTCAGTGACACTCATCGCGCCTCCGAATTTAACATTCTTTTAAAACAAGCCTATTCCAAAACACCCTCAGTATTTTGACTGCGAAACGTGACAGGTAGCTTTTTTCTGGTGGTAGCGGTGGGATTGCTTCTAATTTTGACATTATTATCTTTTTATTATCTATCAGGCCCTAAGCTCTAACGAGACTAACCACAAAAATTTGCTGATCATTCTATCTTCTATTTGAAATTATATTTCGATTAATTGTGTAATTGTTAGAGAATTTTACCTCATTTTTAACCTGTTCAAAATTCATCACGTATCTTACTCTAAAGGTGAAATTTTTGGAAAATCTCAACAAAATAAATTTTACTCACTGTATCCTTTTTGGGTATTTCAATTCATATGTTCCGTTGGTTTGCTGGAGGTTTTGATTTAAACAGGGTACATAAGCCACCTCACTTAAGTTAGACAATTGGACTCGTAGTCCTCTTTGTCGTTAGTCGATTAAGCTCGTAGTCCTCTTTGTCGTTGGTCGATTGGGCTCGTACTCCTCTTTGTCGATAGACAATTGGGTTCGTGATCCTTTTTGGCGTTAGGTGATTGGGCTCGTGGTCCTCTTTGTCGTTAGACAATTGGGCTCGTAGTCCTATTTGTCGTTAGTCAATTGGGCTTGTGGTCCTCTTTGTCGTTAGGCGATTGGCCTCGTAGTCCTCTTTGTCGTTGGTCGATTGGGCTCGTAGTCCTCTTTGTTGTTCGGCTATTGGGCTCGTACTCCTCTTTGTCGATAGACAATTGGGTTCGTGATCCTTTTTGACGCTAGGTGATTGGGCTCGTGGTCCTCTTTGTCATTAGACAATTAGGCTCGTAGTCCTATTTGTCGTTAGTCAATTGGGCTTGTGGTCCTTTTTGTCGTTAGGCGATTGGGCTCGTAGTCCTCATGTGAAGTTTGTCAGTCTCATAACTAAGGTGCATTACTTTTGTTACTGGTCCGAATCTTTGGGGAGGCAGCGGTTGTAGAATTTTTGGCTATATTCCGGGATAGGTTCTGACGAATTTGAACAAAAGAACCTGTCCCGATTTATCAATATTGAAGGTTTTTGTTGATTGCTCGAAAATTTTGAAAATTGAAATTCTCCAAGAATAGGGGTTGGCGAAGTTTGACTAAAGCCAGAATAGGCACTTTAGCTCGACAGGTTTCAATTTAGTTTTGAAAGACTTAATGATCGGATGAAGTTGAACCAAAGCCGTAATAGGCACTTTGGGAAAGCAGATTTACCGATTGAGTCTGGATTTTTTAATGATCAATATCATTATCAAGCCCTACCTTGAGTTTTTCTAAGGAATGGTGTCAATTAAATCACTCCTGATTTGTTCAAACAACGTTGAACCAAAGCCGGAGTAGGCACTTTGGTTTGACGGGTTTTCAATTGAGTTCGAAAGACTTAATGATCGGATGCTGATTGAACCAAAACCGTAATAGGCACTTTGGGGAGACAGATTTTCTGATTGAGTCAAGTTAGCTTAATGATTGACTATTTGGAAATAATCAGGAGACAGATATCTATAAACCATTCCGAACACCTTTCAAAGATTTCAGTTGTAATTAGAATACCATTTTTTCAAAAGAAAGTCCTGATATCCTTGAAGTAGCTGAACCACAAGAAAAACCTGAAAAACGTTTTTTTTTTTAATTCTCGAATTATTTTGAAATATTATTAAATATCAGAACTTATTAGAAGCAAAGCGTAAAAATCAAACTGATCGTAAGTCAATAAGATAAATGAATAAACACCAACAAACTCTATGCGACGCAAAGCATAAAACAAAGGTTCAATCACCACCCAAAATTTCAGTTCCTGAAATTTTTTCCCCGTTCCTTGTCGAAAAGCCTCACCTTCAGCTAAAATTCTCACCGTCGATATTTATCCCTATCCAAACTCCAGACCCTTTAGGAAATATTAGCGTAAGAGCGGGGTGACGTCGATCAACGGCGAGAGTAATAAGTCAGATCAAATATTCCTATCCTTCTGCAATTATTGACCGATTCTATTCGAGTAAAACGAGTAAAAACCGTAGAACTCGTGTTAAGTAAAACTGGCACGTAGTCACAGAATAATAATCCGCTTTGGATAATTAATAAAGGAATCAATATATTATTTCTTCCTTTACATTTTATGTTAAATTACAAAAAATTTGCTAAAGTTCGTGCCCCTCAGAAAACACATTCAAAAATATATCAATCTGATTGTGATTTCTACATCCGAAATTCAGACCTTTCTCTACATCCTTCACCAACTGGAATAGATCCGCCTTTAGAAACTGACCCAGTAAAGATTGGACACAATTTAAGGAATTAGATGAAAATTCAAATCTTAAAAATTCAAATTTTGTTGAAGGAGCAATTAATCCTAAAACAATTAATCAGCCTACCAGTACAAAGATTATAAGGCTTAAAAATAACGAAAAAGGGCTACGGAGATTTCCAAAAATCGAACAACTTAATAGAATCGATACTGTTTTTGATAACAATCCTAACAAGTATCTCTTTAAAATATTTAGCTCTGACGATTTTATTAGACCGAAATCAAGTCTACTAACCAGATCTTCTAGAATTTAAGACGATTTATTAAATGTTATATTTTAGAGGATTTAAAACCTATTGATAACAAAAAAAGTGTTTAATTTAATTTAAGTCCTCAATCAGGAAAGAAAAACTCCTCTACACTTGTATCACCTTTAGTTGAATTTTTTTAAAAGTAATTTATCCGACTTAGAAAATGCACAGCGATCATCATATTAGCAATCATAATACTTCAAGTGTCACTTTTGAACCTAAAATTTTTGTTCAAACTTATGATTCGGACAATATTCACTTAGGAATTTTTCTTTAAACTTTCTACACAGACAAAATAAGTGCCTCTGCATCACCGATAACTTGCACTTGAATCGCTTTCTAGTGAAATTTTATAAGTCATTTATCCGACTTAAAAAAGTTTACAAGCGATCCTAATAATATTACTTTAACAATTTTGGAATTGTCTTTTAAACAATTTAAAAAAAAATTATAAGTTAATCCAGAAAATAATTATTAATTATTTTTTAATTAATATATTATAATAAATTAAATAAATAAATATTAATCAAAAAATAATTAATTTCAAGTATCAAGAATCGTTAATAAAAGTTTGCTATTTGCTTAAGTTACTTTTTTTTGGGTTCTTATAAAAGCTGAAATTTTATTTAAGAGATTTCTATAAATATTATAAAATAATTACTCTATTATTTTCTGGATTAACTTATAATTTTTTTTAAATTGTTTAAAAGACAATTCCAAAATTGTTAAAGTAATTTTATTAGGATCGCTTGTAAACTTTTTTATTATTATAATTATTATAATAATTTATTATATATTATTATAATTAAATAAATATTTAAATATATAAAATAATATATATAAATATATAATATATATATAATAATTATTATTATTATAATTAAATATATATATTTAATAATATATAAATATAAATATAAATAAATAATTAAATATATAAAATATATATAAATGGGACGTTCCACGTCAACTGGGACCAAGCATTTGCCAAAATTCTTCTCAACCGATCAAGACGTTTGAAGGCTCAAAATCTTCGTCTCGACGTGGACTTTCGAATTCTTTGTGGTCTTTGAGAAAAATCCAACATGGCGGCTCCAATATGGCGCCTG
>JBAGKK010000026.1:12515-26883 GCA_037177015.1 Euceroptres primus
AAAATTTGTTTCTTTCAATAATATGATATCAAACAAATTTTTTTGTTTGATTTAAACAAACTTTTTTCTGAGTGTATCATTTTATTTGAATTATACAAATAATAATTTTGATTAAAAAACAAATTTAAATTTGAGAGCTATCAAAATTTCCCAATTTGGAAGTTTTAATAATTAACAATTTTACTACAAATTTGGTATTCAAGTATTCCCGGAATTTTCTAAAAAAAAACTCGTACATTAAATTGATTCAAGCTTTATGAATTGTGCATTTTATTTTTTTGTTCGGATCAAAAAAATATTTCTATTAATTTAAATAGATGTATTTTAAACAAATGTTGTTTCTAATAAAAATAAATCCTTTGTTTAAATAAAACAAATTGTATGAAACAAATTGCTTGTTTCAATTAATAAGGTGGATATTTTCCATTTATTAAAATTCAGTAAATTTTTTGTTAATTAAAGCAAAAATTTGTTTCTTTCAATTTTATGAATTCAAACAAATTTTTTGTTTAATTTAAACAAATTTTTTTGTTTAATTTAAAAACATTTTTCTGATTAATTCAAACAAACATTTTCGTAAGTGTGATTCGCTGATGAGTGACTCATCATGACGCAAAGGGTTAACTCAGATATTTTTTTTTCTATATTCTATATTGTTAAACCTCAAAGAAGTTTAAAGGCTATAAGTAAGACATGTAATTTTATTTGTTAATAAAATTTTAGATTTTTTATAAAAACATTCCATGTAATAATATTTATTTACTCCGCTAGTATTTTTAATTTTAAAAAATCTGCCCGGCCCCCTTCGGCGGCGCGGGCACATTCTCTTCGCGCGCAGAGTGGCTGTCACGCTTCGCGCTCCGATCCTATTTCCCCTAAAATTGAACTACTTAACCGTTGTGATCCCTGCACTCAGAAAACGTGGTTATATGTAACTGTTATGCAACTGTTATGTAACTGTTACAGAACAAATAAATAACATGTTCTGTGACAGGTTAGGAAAAGGTTACTTAAAATGTCATCCTTGAACTTTGTAACGATTCTATAAGAATGTTACGAAACAGATACAGAGCAGTGTTATATAAAGGTTATATAAAAATGAATTGTATCATATCTGGATTGAAGTTAGAAGTTCGAAAAACCGCATTTCGAGAAAATCGAGATTAAAGTTTGAGAATGAGCCTGTTATTTTTTTCTTTAAAACTAAAAATACACTCACTTCCATTTGCTTCCCCTATAATCATAAAAAATCATCTAATAATTTGAATAAAAAATAGCCTAACAGAAAATGACCGGAAGTGGACCCAGAGGTCATAAACTATTTTGTAACTCTATTTTAACAGAGCTGTACAGAACGCCTAAATAACACTGTTACGGAACAATGACAGATCTAAATTAGAACGATTTTTATAGAAGGTCCATTACTCTAGAACAGTTCGATAACGACTGTTACAGAATAGTTTCTCATTTTAGTTCTTGAATTATTCTAGAATTCAATAGTAACGGCGTTCTAGAAGATCTACGTAACATAATTTTGGCACAGTTCTATAACTAAATTGGAACAAAAATTACAGAACGGATGTGACTCGTTTCTTCTAGAACAGTTACATAACAAATGTTAAAATTTATTAATTTAGTAATTTTAGTTCTTGAATTATTCTAAAATTCACTAGAATGATAGAATTCTAGAACAGCAACATTTTACATAATAAGCGGTAATATTTTAGATAATTCACTTTAGGAACTAGAATATTTCTCTTTATTATGCGGGAGTTTAAAATTTAACATCTCAGCTACTTAATATTAATATCTAGGATATTACTAGTTTTCAAATATTGGCTTCTAACTCAAACGTCTAACTCAAGTCCATATCTCCACCATTTTATCGAATTTTCAAAAAATATTTGGTGGAATTTTTTCTCAGTACCAAGCAATCATAAATACTCGATTAGGGCCAAATTCTACTCCTTTATCTCATAGTTAAAGATCAGATACATTACGTCTTAATATCTAGATGTTAACTGGTAATATCCATTTATTTCAGTGATGCTTCAACCACATATGATACTTCAACTGAAAGTCACAGTGTCAAATTGACCCACAATGTACTCGGAAGGTTACCTGAAGGGTGAGAACACAGAACTAGATAAGCAACATTTTTGTCGACAATAGGTTTTGCATAAAAAATTCTTTAAAAATCAAATACATGTTGTGTTAAAAGGATTTCTTCGCAATCTTATTTTTAACCCTTTTAGTGCTCACTGTACCAAATATGGCACATTAGGTTCTTGACTATTTTTTAAAAATAACTTTTACAATTTTAATAAAAAAATTCTGACAAAATTTGTCAAGCATAAATGCATCCTAAAGAAGTCCTTCCAGACAGAAACTAATTTTAAAGATTTTTTGTTCAGTCGCAAAAATTGAAAAATAGAATTTTTCAAAATTGTCATTTTTTAAAAGAATTTTGATATTAATTAAAGAAATTGATATATCGAAATTATTAAAGTTTATTGATAAAAAATATATAATTTTCTTTTTTTTTATCAGACTTTCAGCGAGAAATTGTTTGTCACAGTGCCATACTGTGACACTAAATCTTGATTTTCTCAGAACAGAATCATTTTTTTAATCAAGCATTTCTTATTCAGCATTTCCATATCTCGGGAGCTATTTTTTATTTTTACAAAAAATTGAAAATTCGATGTTTAGTCGCTTTCCAAACCACATTCTGAAAACCAAAGAAACTGTAACCTGAAAATTCGCGGTTTATTCACGCGGAAATGGCTAACTTTTTTTACATCAAATTTTATTTACCCGTATTCAGCAACTCAATATCCGGGAAGCAAGTTTTTATTTTTTGTTTAAACTGAAAATTGTAGTTTTTATCGAAGTACCCAGACGAGTCTGCTCGAATTTTAGGATACACTAACAAAAATAGATAGTAAAAAGGATGGGAAATTAATTTCTGGATATTGAACTATGGGGCAGCTATCTTAGATATTTTGGGACAGTTATCTAAGGTATTATGGGACAACTATCTAAGATATTATAGGACAGCTATCTCAGATATTATAGAGTAATATCTAGATATTCTGATTTAATATTTGAGATATTATAATATTATATCTAGATATTACACCATAGTATCTTAAACAGCTGTTCTATGGTTCAATAGCCAGAAATTAACTTCTTTTCACTAGCTATTTTTCTCAATGAGTGTCTCTATAGGGAGGTCCAAAAATGCATTTGAAAATTTTTGTCCGAATTTTCATGCTCTCACCCCTCAAACTTGTTCAAATCCACCAAAAAATAAATGCGTTTTTTTTCTAAATAATATTTAGAGGTCCCGCAAGCCCCATGAAGTTTAACACGTATTTCCTATAAGAAAAAACGACGTTTTTATAAATTTTATTCAGAATCGTCAATATTAGGTGAATCGAGTTGAAACTGAGCATTTCTCTTCACAATTAACCATAGAAGCCACAAATAAAAAATTACTTTTTAAATATCAACCCCATAAGTCTGTTTTATGGGGCGCCAAAAAAACTCCATAAGTGAAAAATTGGGTTTTGCGAGTTTTTGTCGCTAATTATGATTTTTTGCGATTTTTTAGTACAAATTGTTTCCAATACATAAAATATTACTATCTATTAATAATTATATGTTCACATAAATTGTTTGAACAATTTATTATTGTTTATAGCAATTTTCTCTTAGAATAGAGTTAGAAAGTCGCGGTTTTTCCAGAATTTTTGAACATTTTTTCAATGTTTCAGTTCGAGCGAGGCAATAATCACTTAAAGTTAACAGAAATAATTGTTTAAACAATTTTTAATTATTTAAAACAAAATTCTTTTAGAATAATTCTAGAAAGTTGCGGTTTTTTCTAAAATTTTCCACTTTTTGTCCACCTTTCAATTAGAGTGAGGTAATAATTAATTTAAATTAACAAAAGTAATTGCTTAAACAATTTATTATTATTTTTAATAATATTCTCTTTGAATAATGCTAGAAATTTGCGGTTTTTTCCGAATTTTTCAACTTGGTTTCAACTTTTCAGTTAGAGCGAGGCAATAATCCATTAGAGTTAATAGAAATAATTGTTTAAACAATTTATTATTATTTATATCAATATTCTCTTAGAATAATGCTAGAAAGTTGCGGTTTTTTCTAAAATTTTCCACCTTTTGTCCACTTTTTAATTAGAGTGAGGTAGTAATTATTTTAAGTTAACAAACATAATTGTTTAAATAATCTATTATTATTTTTAATAATATTCTCTTTGCATAATACTAGAAAGTTACGGGTTTTTTAAAAATATTCAACTTTTTGTCCACTTTTTGCTTAGAGTGAGTTAATAATTAATGAAATTTAACATATATAATTGTTTGAACAAATTATTATTATTTATATAATATTAATAATAATATTATTATTATTATCTTTTCGTATAGTAATGCTAGAAAGTTGTGGTTTTTCTGAAATGTTTAACTTTTTGTCCACCTTTCATTTAGAGTCACTTAACAATTAATGTAATTTAACATACATAATTGTTTAAACAATTTATTACTATTTTTAAGAATATTCTCTTTGAATAATGCTAGAAAGTTGCGGTGTTTTCTGAAATATTCTCCTTTTTGTTCATATTGCACTTAGTGAGATCATAATTAATGTAAGTTAACAAACATAATTATTTAAACAATTGATTATTGTTTATAACTTTCTTCTCTTAGAGTAATGCTAGAGAGTTGCGTTTTTTTCTGAAATCTTTAGTTTTGCTTTGACTTTTTAGTTATGAACAAATAATAAATGAACATCAACAAGAATGTGTGCAATTCCAAATTTTTCTTTTACGCTTTGCAATAAACTTCGTGTTGTAATTCGAAACTAAATTTTTACAAGTCATTTATAAACCCACTCCTCTCACCTACTTCTAATTATTCCATCCTTTGTTTTTATCTCTATACTGTAAGATAGCCTTTTTGTTTAAATTAATATTTTTTAAACGCTAGCGAAAGAGTTAAAACACTTCGCTTTAAAAAAAATAAAATACTACGTAAAAAATGATTCTTGTTGATGTTCACTTATTATTTGTTCATAACTAAATAGTCAAAGCAAAACTAAAGATTTCAGAAAAAACGCAACTTTCTAGCATTACTCTAAGAGAAGATAAGCAATAATCAACTGTTTAAATAATTATGTTTGTTACCTCACATTAATTATTACCTCACTAAGTGAAAAGTGGACAAAAAGTTAAAAATTTCAGAAAAAACCGCAGCTATTTATTTCTATTAACTTTAATTGGTTATTACCTCGCTCTAATTGAAAACTCAAATTGTTTAAACAATTTATATAAACATCTAAATATCAGTAGAAAGTAATATTTTATGTATTGAAAACAATATCTTCTAAAAAACCGCAAAAAATCATAATTAGCGTCAAAAACTCGCAAAACCCAATTTTTCACTTATGGGGTTTTTTTTGGACCCTATAAAACAGACTTATGGGGGTGATATTTAAAAAGTAATTTTTGATTCGTGGCTTCTATTTCTAATTGTGAAGAGAAATTTTTAGTTTTAACTTGATTTACCTTATATTGAAGATTCTGAATAAAATTTACAAGAACGCCTTTTTTTCTTATGGGAAATACGTGTTAAACTTCATGGAGCTTGCGGAACCTCTAAATATCATTTTGAAAAAACGCATTTATCTTTTTGTGGATTCAAACAAATTTGGGGGGTGAGAGCATGGAAATTCGAAAAAAATTTTGGATCACCCTAGTGTCACATTAATATTGTCAACTTCCACAACTATTTCCTCGAAACTGGATAGCGTTTTCTAATCAAACTTTTTTGGCCTCAATTCAGCAATGCTTCAGCTCGGAAGTAGACTTTTGTTTTATCTTTAAATGGTGATTTCGATTTTACAGAATGTTTTTTCGCTACCCTGAAAAATTCACATTTTGTTGGTTCTATAGTTCTGTACTGCCACCCTTCAACTCCGTTTCGTTTTTGCTATGGAACAGTTCTATCACCAACATGCAAGAACTGTTATATGACACTGTTACCTTTTTGATCTAGAACAATTACAGATCGTATTTGCTGGACAGGTGGTCTCCGAATCGTGAGCGTTAGTGTATATTTTTTGTATACTGCAAGAGGCAATTGTCCTTCCTCTTGGCGGGCGTTGTGCATTAGAACCTCGCCTCGGTGCGTCAGAAACAAACAGGAAAAAGGGGTGAAAGATTCGCCGGGTCATTTGGCCCTCGTAAAACTCAGTTCCTTGACGTTCTGTGCTGGTTATTCGCAATTCGCAAATGGGCTATACATTCGATATTGGTGTACGTATACGGGTGGTCTCTCTCTCTCTTGTCGGTCCCTACATGCGAATGCGTAAGATACAGAAGAGTGAAGAGGAGGAGGTCTCCTCCTCAACATACATATATGCGGTGAGGGACGCGCGCCTCCTGACTCAGTGCTTGACAGGCCAGCAAGCTCTTAGCATCTCTCGCTTACTGGTGGTGGCAACACTGACTACACGCGCCCACGAATCGCACGTCGATCTCTTAGTCCTCGGTCACTTCTCCTCAGATACGGCTCAACGATTCGACCACCTGAAGCTCACTTGGCTCGTGTCAATCCTCCTCAGCGCAACCAGGAACGTGCCTCTCACCGCGACCTCAAATCCCATAAGGACCTTCACCAATCGGCCCTTAAAATATTCGCCACCCTTGCCTCAATTCCACTCGCGAAGGGATGATTCTCTAAAAAATAGATTCATCTCGATTAATACGAAAAAAATCGGGAATCTGAAGAAATTTCTAGAAACCAGGCCAAGATGACAGACAGAAAGTGCACGGACTGGTGCACGCACTGGTCCGATCGCTATCAATACCTTATCTCAATTTGATACGACTCATTTATCTTCAATTTGATATATAATTTCTCATATATATTTTTCCCCCTCTTTCTTTCATTTTCTGATTAGAATAGAAGTCAAGTGTGATTGCGAAGAGGAACAGATTAAAGTTTACAAAAGAGACTATTTGAAGTGTAGTCAGCATGTCCGGGAAGATGTGATCCGCGTTGTCGCTCATGAAGAATAATCGGGTGTCGTGCCGGTATCTGAGTGTATCCAAAGCCGGGTGCGGAAATTTGTTGCATTCGACGAGTGTGGTGGTGCAGCGGAAGGAGAGGAAGCGGGAGAAAAGGAAGGCCCGAAGAAAGTGGACCAAAAGGGGAAGTTCGTGCCGGTGTGGTGTGTATGTATTATTTGAGAATAAGGACTCGCCAGAGTGCAAATCAGAAAGGTGGGACCACCTTTCAAATACCACTTTTCACCGTTCAAAAACCACTTCTCACCGTTCAAAACTCGAGAATGAAAGACTGACTGGAGTAAGGAGACATTCAAGTATACGGAAATAAAAAGACTGCTCTAGAGAAGGATAACTGTAGAGATAGATCCAAGGTCGAGGAAAACAATTGGAAACAGAGGAAGAGGAAGAGATCAAGCAATTTTCATTACGGTATTATACCCAACTATGTCAGATTTACTCTGAAGTAATCTTCACTTAGTGAAACTTAATTAGCAAGATAAAGATCTACAGAGTTTTTTGAATATTTCACAATTCAGAAACTGATGATAAACAATTGACATCACTCGCAAATCTAGAATTGAGAATTGAAATCTAGGATTTGAATTTAGAAATTGATTGTGGATTTTTTGAATTTTTTGAGGTTTAGAAGTGAAAGAAAGGATTGAGGATGATGGCCTCTGACTGGTAGTGGTGCGAGGAGGAATCGTTCTCCAAAGCAGTGAGCTTGAGGAAAAATGATCACGAGGGTGCTGCTGCTCTCGCTGGTCCTGCTCGGGGCCTTCGACGCCCCAAATAGTGAAGGAAAGGTGCCCAAGAAAATGGTCCAGGCTAGCAGTGGATGCAATGCTTGTAGGATGCATGAGGAGATAAGGGCCTTGAGCCTCGAGGCGATAAAGGAACAAATCCTGAATAAATTGGGCCTGAAACAGGCCCCAAATATGACTGGTAGGGCACTGCCGAGGATCCCACCAATATCAAAGTTGATGGACATGTATGGGGTGCAGGCAGACCAACCACTAGAACCGGGAATTACCCATCATGAAGAGATCGACGAGTATGCAGCTAAAACGGAAAGCGTCTTCGCCTTGGCACAACCTCGTAAGTTCACAACTAATTTTGGCAGTACCGATTTTCTCTCTGAAGTTCAGGGCTGCTTTCTTACTACCAATGCTATTTTTTACTCATTTATTTTCTCTATTACCTACTTTACTAATTATTTATTTACACCGGACATTGAAAATTGCTTCATTGCAATTTCATAAACTTTGACTAATTTTACGAAGTAGGGTTCATAAGATAAAATGATAAAATAACAAAAAGCTAAAAATAACAGTAAAAAAGAATACTTAAAATGTAGAGTACTTAAAATAATACTTAAAAGCAATACTACAAAAGAATACTTAAAACACCTTAAAATGTTTTGGATTAAATTCAGTCAAATTTTGTCTTAATGTAAATAATATGGGTCTAAGTTTAATACCACGACACCTGAATTTCAGAATTGAGTCTATAATTTAGAATCAATTATGTTTAAATCTAGAAAAATTTTACTTAATTTAATCCTAACCTTTTTACGGTGTAACAATTTTAAGTATTCTTTTTTTACTGTGAAAGTTTTATCCATATAGGGCAGGTACAATGATTGGCCCCCTTAAACAATGATTGGCCACTTTCGAACTGTACATTTATTCAGAAATACATGCAAATAAAACTATTAATAAAAAGCACAGAGTATACTGATAACAATCTTGCACTATTTATTAATAATTTTATTTGCAAATATTTTTTTATTAAATGTATTTAAAGGAAAAAGCCAATCATTGGGGGGAGGGGGGCCAACAATTGTACCGATTACCCTAATGGGAGAAAGAATTGACTTGAATTGAAGAATCCTTGTTGATTTTACAATTACTGTTTACATAGAAAAGTGCAAAAAACTAGTACGGCGATGTAAACTGAGTTTATAAAAAATGATAATTGATAAGACAATCTTATAAGACAAAGATAACTTATTACACGAAAAAAAATAATGACATTATTTTTTTACATTCTCGTCACATTAGAATTTTTTATATGCGTTCAAAAATAAATATATGGTTCCGGTATAGTTTCAATAAACAATAATTTTTATAAACTTTTTATTAATTAAAAAATTCTGATTTTTTGATTCAGAAAAAAAAATTTTCTGAATTTTAAAACAACAATCCCACTTGAAAAATACTCATTATCTAATTTAATAATACTAATAATAATAATACTTTACTATTTCTTCTTGCTTCTAAATATTCCTTTTAGAATGTTTATACAAAACTTGGAATTATTAAGTCGCCCAAGGCAAGTCATATAACAAAAAGTACATTTCGACATTCGATATGTCTGAGTTTATCAACATACCCATAACTCAGTATTCAGAAATAAATTCATTTTGTGTTATTGGATTCGAAATGAAAATTTTTCTATTTAAACTTCTAGGATTTGAAGTTCAAGCGAAACACGTGGGGTCACTTAACGACCCCGCTTGGTGATTTTTATTAGACAAGATCGCTTGACTCTTCAGGGGTTAATTTGATAGACAAGTGACTCGATGAATCCGTCATCGATTTGAAATCGATGGAGAGCACAAAATCACCAACTTTTATTAGGTACTTTCACCGCATATAATGTTCCCCTGCTTGTAGATTTAAATTGATTAAACCCGGATTTAGGGGTGTCATTTCTCACAATATGAGACAATTCAATTATGAAAACAAAGTTTTAATTTCAAGTCAAAATTTTCAATTTTTTAATGATTGATCATTTCCAAAAAAAAGTTTAACTTTTCATTGAATAGAGTCTGAATTTGGTGCTTTGAAAGTACGACCCCTCAATATCGAAACTTTTTTACTTAGCACAAAACTTCTACCTTTTCTCTAAATTTGAATCAGTTAAATTTAACTGATTGCCAGTTAAACCATGGCTGACTTTTTGTTTTAGCAATTAGTGAAAATTCACTTATATTCAGTTAAAAATTCACTGATTTTCAGTGAACGAAAAATTAACTGATTTTTCAGTCAAGAAATCTCTCTCTAAATCACAATTAGTCAAATTTCATTAATTCATCAGTGACTCAATTCTAGCTATGGCAATTGGTAGAATTCTTCAGACAATAAGTGGAAAATTACTAAAATTTCAGTAGATTTCTACTAATTCACCAGTAGAAAAGACAACTGAATAAGTTTCAGTATGATGCTTACTGAAATTTCAGTTATCGTTTTTACTGATGAATCAGTAGAAATCTACTGAAATTTTAGTAATTTTTAACTGAATGCTACTAATTGCCATAGCTAGAATTAAGTCACTGGTGAGTTAGTGGAATTTGACTAATTCAGATTTAGAGAGTGGCGAATCAGTAGAAATTCTACTGAAAGTTTAGTAATTTTTCACTGGTTGCCAGTAAAATGTTACTAATTTCTATAGCTAGAATTGAGCCACTGATCAATTAATGAAATTTGATTCATTCAGATTTAAAGAGTAACTTCAAAGTGAGGCTTGACTGAAAAATTAGTGAATGTTGACTGAAATTTTAGTTAAATTTTCACTGAATGAAGAAGTGATTGACTCAGTCAATGATTCATTTTCAGAATGATATCAATCAGAATCAATACTTTTTAATTGATTCAGATTTAGAGAGTTAGATCTTTAAAAAATTTTCATTTTCTCAATTTATGAACATACAAGACCGTCAATTTCAGGTGTTTTAAATTAATAGCTTCCAAATATGCCCATTTTCATTTTATAAAAGAATGTTAAATCTCAATCTTTCGAATTAAGAAATTATTGAGCAATGATATGTTGGAAGGCATGTCGTACTTTTCATTGACCTCTGTATAAAACCTCTGAATATACCTCTGTATAAAATCGTAGTTTATCCAAAGCCAATGAAATATTAACTACGATATAAGAAATTATTGTCAACCTAGAAAACTCGATTAAATTCTTTAATTATTCAAGATAAATAAACGAACCTTTAAATAAATTTTTGTACGAAAAACCCTTATGATGCACTTATGGGCTATTCTTTCGAACCTTTAATTTTTGAGAATAAAAATAAATGTTAATAAAAAGGCAGGAATGTTCTTTATTTTTTGTATATAGCTTCTTGAATCCTTCGAAGCTAATAATTTGACTCTGAAAAACGTTAAATTCCATGTCAGTGATTATTATAAATATTTAAAAATGTACATGCAAATCGAAATATAGCAGGTAAAAACAAATGACTTGCGGTTACCTGTTGCGGCTAACAAACTTAATTTTGAATTAAGATTTATTCAAATAATTTCTTTGATTAAAACATGGTAGTGCCTAATATAGAGCAAAAGGTGAAATTGTAGATCATTATGATAAATAGCATTTCTAGCAATTTTCTATTTTCAATAATTGTCCAATAATTACCAGAATTAAGAAACTCATTACTAAAACAAATTGATAGGTTAAAAGCTTCTTTGATCAATGAAAGGCAGTGAACGGTTATTATTTTGAAAAATTTTCGACAAAATACTTTAGATACAATTTTGAAACTAACCAGGATTATTTTTCCCTAAAATCTGTTTCCAATTCCACCGAGTCTACAATTATTTCCATTAAATGAAATGAATCCGGGAAATTCGTACAAAAGGTTATAAACAGCACTTTTCACTAGCTCGTAACTTTTTTCTGGGTAACTTGAAAAATATGGGACATTGATCATATCTAAGTTTCGTGAAAACATACACTATCTTGAAATTTCACGATGTTACCTTGCTTAGTTTTAAAAATAATTTAATTTAAAAATTCACTCGCGAAAAGGTTATTTTTCAAAAAGTTATGTTAAGCTCTAAAACTCAGTAGGAAAAAATAGAACTGTCCAACTATTCTTTTTTTTAAATTTAAAATTTTTTCAATGACACTATTGGTTACTGATTCTCTTACTATCTTCAGCGCATAATTTAATCTATTTCGAAATAACCTTTTCGCGAGTAAATTTTTTAATTAAATAATTTTTAAAACTAAGCGAAGTACCCTCGTAAAATTTCAAGAGATTGGATATTTTGACGAAACTTGGATATGATCCAAGTCCCATATTTTTCAAGTTATCCAGAAAAAAGTTACGAGTTAGTGAAAAGTGCGGTTTATAACATTTTATACGAATTTCCCAAATTTATTTCTATTAAATGGAAATAATTGTGGACTCACCTCCGGTGGAATTGAAAACAGATTTTGGGAAAAATAATCCTGGTATGTTCCAAATTGTATCTAAAGTACTTTATTTACAGTATAACTTTGAATCTCTGTAAAAATACACATTTTTACATGTCACTTCAAATATATTTTTGAACTATTAATTTCATTTAAAATTAATATTTAAGCAATAGAATGACTTTTAAATGTTAATGACTTTTAAATATGTGTTTCCGTTTATACCCGAAATCAGTTAAAACGCGAAATTATTACTATCATTTGTCAAAACTAGTTTTAACTAGTCAAAACGCGAAGTAACCAAGTCCTTTTGTAAAAACCCGAAGATTTTTTTAATTCCATCTTATTTCGTTTTTTACCTAACAATATCAGTTAAAACTAGATTTACCCAACTGTGCTTTTGAAAGAACTATTTTTACCTGCACTAATCAGTGAAAACCCAAAATACTGAGTTTGCAAATGTAAGTGCTTGTACAGCTTTACATGCCTAATAGATGAACCGAACCTAAACTTTATAAATGCGATCGCTTACGTCTAGTACGAATGTCCTGCGTAATAATAACACAGGCGCACAAAACATTAAAAAATAGCCTCTCCCATCATTTTTTTTTGAGAAATATGCAAAAAACACATTTTTTACGGTTTTTTCATGGTTTTTTGGAGTAAAAAAAACTAAGAATGATGCGATTAATTTGACCTCAGAATTGAATTCTATGGATACATCGAAAACCATGGTTTGAATATTTTTTTCACGAAATTTCGACCCTTAATACGGCTTTGAAAAGTCTAATAGACCATAAAAAGCCAAAACTCATTGCAAACTTAATTAAACAAGATTAAAATTTACTTCTACAACTTAGAAAGAGCTTGTAGGCTCTGAAAATACTACCTGGAGGGTTTTCAAGGCGCTGCTCACGAATCCGAGGTCAGATTTGCAATTTATTGCTCCCAGGGAGAGCTAGGGGGCAAAATATGCTGTTTTTTAGCCTATTTTTTGGACTTCGCTAGCGACCTGGGGAAAAAATATAAAAATATGTAACAGGTGTCAAATTACTCGTCATTGAAAGCCAAAGTGAGCATGGCTTTTCATTTTTTGAAAATTTCAAAAAATTACTTCTATTTAGGGGTTGCGAAGACCCCAAAAATATTAAAAAATAGAAAATACCACTTATTATAAAATCATTTCTCATTGTATTTTTTCTATAAAATAAACGTTACAAAAGTAAAATCACGTATTTATCACCCCTATTATTCAAAAGTTTTAAAATTGGATCTAGAGGTGGTTTCAAAAAGAATTTTCAGATCAATGTCAAAAATGACAATTTTCAAAGTATCAAAGACCTCAAAAAATTTTTTATTGCATTTCTGACTATTGGGATCACATCCGGCAACCCTCCTAAGACACCACTATTATCTTCAAGTTTTCAAATTAGACCTAGGGGTAGTTTGAAAAAAAATTTTCAGATAAATGTCAAAAATGACATTTATATGGGGACTTTGACAATTGAAAATAGTCATTTTTGACACTTGTCTGGAATTCTATTTTAAACTACCCCTACGTTTAATTTCAAAACTTGTGGATGATAGGGGTTCCTCAGGAGGGTTTGTGGGATATGATCCCAATAGTCAGAAATGCAGATAAAAATTTTTTGGTGACTTTGAAACTTTGAAAATTGTCATTTTTGACATTTATTTTGAAGTTCTTCTTAAATCCACCCCTAAGTCTAATTTCAAAACTTGCGGATAATAGGGGTTCTTTAGGAGGGTTGTCGGATATGATTCCCATAGACATAAATGCAGATAAATTTTTTTTGGGGAATTGGATACTTTGAAAATTGTCATTTTTGACATTTATCTGGAAATTCTTTTTTAAACCACCCCTAGGTTTAATTTCAAAACTTGTGGATAATACGGGTGCCTCAGGACGGTTGCTGGATGTGATCTGAATGGTCAGAAATGCAATTAAAATTTTTTGGGGCTTTGATACTTTGAAAATTGTCATTTTTGACATTTATCTGAAAATTCTTTTTGAAACCACCTCTAGGTCCAATTTGA
>JBAGKK010000026.1:50745-61660 GCA_037177015.1 Euceroptres primus
TGTTGGGTAAATTGCCTTTATTCTTTCAAAATTATATTTATTAACACATACGCATTCTATCGATTTAGATAAAATAATAAATTGTAATTTACTATTATGTGGAAAATTTTACCAAACCTTCTTCACGAAAAAATACAAAAAAACGCCGAAAGTCACAAATTTTTAAAACTCAAAATTGATTTTTTTAGAAAACTATTAATTGTAGAGAAAAATGTTTAACACAAAATATTTGTGGTTTTTCAAGGTCTGTAAGCTTGGCATAAAAGTACACTATGAAAACTCAACATCTTTCTCGATAAATGAAAGAAACTGCAAGGAACTTTATTTTCATCGTAAAAATTAATGTCACTCTTAAACTATCGACCACACGAAAAAATGCTTTTCAGAAAAAATGGGTAATTTATTGAAATTGACATTTTTTATGTACCATATTTTTCTCTGAAATGTAAACTTTTCAAGGCATATGTAGTTCGTTTTTTGACCGAAATTATGAAAAATCAGGGTGATTTTTATTGATGGCTGTTTTTGTCGAAAATAATGATTTATACAAAAAAAGTTGTTTACAAAAAAGTGGTATTTTTATAAAATACACAATTTCTCTTCAGAATATTTTTCTGTAAAAGCAATATTTTTCGAAATATATAAATTTATTAAATATTAAATATATAAATTTACATATAATATTCATATATAAAGTTAGGACTATAACTGTTAGGTCGTGTGAAGATGGCAAATTTGATCAAAAATAGCTTTTTTTAGCCTTATAAATGTTTATATCAGAGATAACCAATGGATTCACTAGAATTATTTCCATGAGATTTTCGTTAAGTATAATGTACCTTATAATTTCATGTATAAGCGAGATCGCTTAACCTGAAAATTAAAAATTGGCATAATTTTGAATTTTTGTGAAATTTACTGAATTTATAGACGGTTTTGAAAACGGCCCTAGCTTGCATTTTTCGAAATGCGTGGAAGGTCAGTATTTTTCCTAAAACTGCTATCTGAAACGAATAAATTCAGTCATTGAACATTAAAATCGGTTATGAATTACATTTTTTATGCAAGTTTGAAAAGTAACGCAAAATTCACGAAAAACTTAAATTTCAAAAAAAAATTTTGGAAAGTTTTGAATCGAAAAATCTAATACTTCTTTTTTGGCGGTTTTTGGGCATCTACTATTAGAAAAAAATCGCCAGACAAATCGCTTTCATGGTCGGACAGAATTTTGGCTGAAAATTAAAAAAATCTTTGGAATGACCCATATTTAATTCGTTCTCGATAGTCCATTAATGTATTTTACGGGCTAGAGATTGTGAAATATTACGTTGGTTTAAAAGGTTAAAAAAGTCCTTAAATAAATTCTAAATACGTTTCTTGATCTTGTTCTCTAACTTTTTCGTCACATTTCAAATGCATACTAACAGACAAAACGTGCTTTAATCAAATTTAAAATTTTTTTCAACAAAAACTATTAGATGATTAGCGATGATTTTTCGATTTTCACCCTTGTATGACATTAATATATTACATTTATAGAGCCGAAATCAAATTATTAAGAATTTTTTTTAATTCTTGAAAGACGCATAAATAATGTATGAATATATTAACGGTGGAAGATAAGTTGTTTGAAGTATGAACAATTTCTATTTACAGGGCAGTAAAACTGCATTCAAATTAGAATGAAAACATCCGACCCGAGTTTCGATAATGACCAACAAGGGTGCAGGGAATTTTACAAGCCAATGCGCGAAAATAATGTCGCTTGCGGTAGCCATTATGAGAGAGGCTCTCAGTCTTCGTCCCTCTCGTTCTATCTCTTAAAAGGACTTGGCGACGAATCTTTTCAGCGTTTCTTTATGAAACCCCTCAAGTGCTCGTTCCTCTCAAATCGCAGCAAACACGGACTCACATTATTTCCGATGTTTCGTGGCGATTTCCGGTTACAACTCTTGCTCAAGCTTTGAGGAAATTCTCGCTGTGCACACGGCTAACAATTTTCCAGGAGGCATTAATATCTCTCCAGAATGTATGCTAACAATTTTTTATATGGATTTGAATTTGAAATTTCTCTAGTTTCACTCGGACCAAATAAACAGGAAGCGCTTATTTTTATATACGTCATGCTCACTCACATTTCATAAAGAGGGTAATTGCCGCACGTTTTGAGCTTCTTTCCATCAAAAATAATTATTATTCAATATTCAAAATTATTTTTAAAACTTTTAACATATTTTAAAGTTTAAAACCATCTATATTATTGAATAAGAAACATGTAATACGGTCTTTTCTGGACCACATATGAAATATATTTGCTTCGACGTTTCGGTGCACTTTTGAAAATAAAATTATTTTTATATTTTATTGGCATCAAGCGGTTAATAACTGCGGAATTAGTTGTACAAGTAATCGGAATCAGTATGGAATTCAAAATGGAATTATTTGAATTCTTGGTATTCTCGGAATTCCTGGAACTAATATGGAATTATTGGATTTATGTGAATTATCATGGAATTCCTGAAATTATACGGAATTAATTAGGAATTAATGTACAGAAAAAACTAGAGGTTTTATTTTATTGTGGCTTTATAGAAAAGTAGTTCCTTTAGAATCAAAATTGCCAGATGCAGTTTGAAACACAGTCTGTGAAACGACACAATTTGAATCCTTCGGACGAATTTTCGAAAGTGTCTGAATTTTACACCAGAGTAACTCCTTGCTGTAGCATCTCCATTAGAACTCGAAAATCAGTTCTAATTCAAACCCTGGTTTTTACTGTGTAGAATTCCGATTTCGTTCACGCTTGGTATTAATTCGCAATTTATGGAAATGCTTGCGGAATTACTGGAACTCATGGAAGTATTTCCAGAATTCATTGGAATTATTGAAGGTGCTTGAAAATAATTGAAACTTGGAATTGTTTGGAATTAGTGGAATTGATTGGACTTAGTGAAATAAATTCCGGAATGGAAATTGTTTGTACACAAAAATTTAAAGTTGTTAACCCCTCGTTGTGGATTAAAAGTTTAGAATAGTTTCTCGCGGTGTATTAATAGAGGTCGGACAAAATGTTAAAAGAATTTTATCAAACTCTCCAGAAATAAAGAAGTTTCGAAGGTCATAAAATTAAAACTTTTGATAAGTTGTACATCGAGAAAAATAAATAGTGAAAAGGAGAGGAAATTAATATCTGGATATTGAACTATAAGGCAGCTAACTAAGATATTATGGAGTAATATTTAGATATTGTGAAAAATAAAAGAACAAAAGTCTATTATTTTGTTGGATTATTCTGCTGCAGATTAAAGTTATATCTTCCGATTTTCTGTGATATTAATTTCAGAATGCTAAATAGACTTAAAATAGCTTTCCTCATGTTTCGAAGCATCAAATTGTGGTATAGGCGAGCCGAGAGTTTTTCTCATATTAGCCCAAGTAAGAAAAGTATGTCGTGGCAAGACGTATTATTGTCGTGTCAACCTAAGTAGAAAACTTATGTCGCGGTGAGACATATTCTCATACTTATGATTCTATTATTAGAATACCCTTTTCTTATTAAAACAAATAAACTTCCATTTGATATTAAAATATCATTCAAACAATAGATTAAATTATAAACCATTAAGTCCTTTTATAAATTTGAGCAAAATTGGAAAAAAATTATTTGTTTATGAGTTATCCAGATTTTGAACTATTTTTTTTACAAAAAAATCCTCATCAAATGTAGATTTTTATAAAAATAACAGAAGACCCTTTAGTTGATTTTTAAGTGCAAAATTGCATGTAAAGATTATTTTGAAATTTTGAGAGCTTCATCAGAATGTAATTCCTATTATAAATTCGGGAGAAAAATTGTCCAGGTCTTTTTTCATTTTGCATGTGGGTCAATGGGGTTATCGAACTTCCGGTAGAGATTTTCGTGAAGCATGTGATGCAAAGATTAGTGGTGTACATTTTACTACCGCTGTATTGCGCGTATGAAACGAACTTTTCCAAAAGCCATGTGTAAGTTGGATGGACTCGAAGAACGAATTATGTATTTTGCTTTTCTTGGTAAAGTCAATGCCCCGCACGTAAGGTGATGCAAAGTTTTTCGGACTCACGCCCGTAAAAGCGTTTGCCTCAAAACTTCGGACATGCTTCAACTTTCTAAAGTGCTTTCAGCCTCTGTAATTCTCTGCACTATAAAGTCGCATAAAAAAATCGTTTCCTTTTCCTCCCTTCACTGTCATCGATAACCTTTTCGTATCTTAATAATTATTTGAATAATTTATATCTTCGTTTTATTATAATTTACTCATCTCATTATTTATTTACTTTTCTTATCGTAATTTCTTACTGTTTTAAGTTTAGATTAAAGAGGATTCCATATTTGATTAAAGAATGTAAGCTGAATGTTGTCAGAAGACAGAAATGCATATCACGAAGAGTTTATCATCACAGGAACTCAAGGGATCACGACGAATGCAAAGCATCTCTAAACGAGCGTGTAACTACCGTTGCTCATAGTCGGAATAGTCCTTTGAAGGTCGCTGCAAGGAAAGGATTTTTACATATTTGTCTAGCAAGAAACATAAAAGTTTGACAGCCGTACTTCCCTAGCAAACTCAGATAAACAAGATAACAAAAAAGTTTATTTAATTAAAATGAAACGCAAACATTGAATTTTATTTACTCTTATCGAATCAATTTATTATTACGATAAGTCAACAAAATGAAAAATATGTAATTGAATTAATCAATTTTATATCCATTCTAAAAACTCGTTGAATAAAATTTTCTTTTAGTGTATATCAAAATTGTAAACACGTTTTTAATCTTTTCTGGTATAATTGAATTAATACTTGACAATCATATGATCAATTGAATTGGATTTGAGATAAAGTTTTTGGATTGAATGTGCAGACATGTGTACAAAGGGAAAACTCGAATGCGACATGCCAAGGGATTCGAAAGTCTCCGGAAGGTCACGACATCCAGGCTGACGGTCCAGGAACAGATGAACTAGTTGTAGATAGTTTGGAACGGGGCAGGGTCGAACTACTTCACCCTGGACACTTAAGAAATCGCGGGAATCGATTCAAACCTCTTCTGAGAAGTTTATCGTGCCGAGGATCTTTCATGAGTATATAGCTCAACAAATAAGAAGATATAAAAACTGTCATTGCGACCAATGAAAATACTTCAAAGAATCCTCTTGATTTTTTTTGCTCTCAGAGACCCTTAAGCTATTGGTTCTTTATCTCAATGTTAAAGAACTTTCTTGCTAAATTAATTTTTGTATTCTTGGAGATCAAAATTTAATTTCATAAAAAAATCAACTCACAAAATTATAGAAATATTGTAATTGGAGCTCTTCTTCTTTTATGCCGTTCGTCCTTGAAGAACAAATTTAATAGAAGACGCAGGTACGTTTCAAACAAACTAGCATCCTAACTTACTCTTAAACAAAACAATATCAAATCCTGAAAGTATAAACATTATATTTAAAAATAATTGTTTCTGGAATTAAGCAAAAATTCACTAAAATATGCATGATCAATATTATTCTATTACCATTTTTGTATATGAAGAAAAAATCGGATGAATTTAAGGAGGTTCATCAGGGCTATGAAAAAAAATTTTTCTTTTCTCGAAAATTTTTTCAGGTACTTAAAAAAATAATTAATTATAATTTTTAAAACATGTTAGTAATGTTACTTAATACATATTGTAAGACAAAAATTTTCACTTTAGCAGGAAACAATTGAAAGATTAAAAAATGTGATTTTTAATAACAATTATTTAATTATTTAATTAATAAGGGCTCATTTTGTTCATTTAACAATTTTCGAAGCCTTCACATTCTTAGATTTTTAAATTAATTTTTTTCTTTTTTAAGCATTAAATGGAAACGTTGTAAATTCAAATATATTTTATAAACAAATCACTGTAGTTTGAAAATGAGAAATTAATTTTAAAATCTAAGACGGTGAAGGCTTCGATAACTGTTAAATGAAACTTTGATCTACAATAATTGTTATTAAAAATGACATTTTTTATATTTTAATTTTTTTCCTGCTAGAGTGAACATTTTTCTCTTAGAATATGTGCTAAGTAACATTCCTAATATAATTTAAGATGATAATTAATTATTTTTTTCAAGAACCTTCCTAACCCTGATGAACCTTCTTATATTTACTGTTTCTGTTAGTCTTACAGATTACACACTTTTCTATAAATATAACAGAAAAAATCTGCTATCCCTATTTTAGCATGTGACTTTTGGTAATTCAACAGATTTTTATTATCCAAAGGATAAAATTTATGGTTTTTCGAGGGAAATGAATACTTTTATAGAAATATCAGTACTTTTTGATGGAACATCACAAATTTGTAAAATTTTAGGTTACGTTAGGTTTTTTTCACAAAAATTGATATTTTTGAAGAAAAATTATTACCCCTTGATGGACAATAACAAGTTCGTAACATAGCCTAAACGAGCCCTAACATAGCCTAAAATTTTACAAAATTGTAATTTTCCATCAAAAGGTACTGATTTTTCAATAAAAATGTTAATTTCCCTAGAAAAACCTTAACATAACCTAAATTTTTACAATCTTGTAATTTTCTACCAAAGGAACTGATGTTTCTATAAAAGTATTCATTTCGCTCGAAAAACTCTAACATAACCTAAAATTTTACAAACTTATAATTTTCCAACAAAAGGTACTGATGTTTCTATAAAAGTATTAATTTTCCTCGAAAAACCCTTACATAACCTAAAATTTTACAAACTTGTAAGTTGCCATCAAGAGGTATTGATATTTCTATAAAAATGTTCATTTTCCTCGAAAACCCCTACCATAACCTAATACGAAATTGTAATTGTCCATTAAGGGGTAATGACTTTACATAAAAAATATCAATTTTTGTTGAAAAAATCCTAACGTAACCTAAAATTTTACAAATTTGTGATTTTCCATCAAAAGGTACTGATATTTCTATAAACGTATTCATTTCCATTGAAAAACCCTAACATATCCTACAATTTTACAAGCTTGTAATTTTCTATCAAAAGATATTTCTATAAAAATATTCATTTCCCTCGAAAAACACGAACATAACCTAAATTTTACAAGCTTGTGATTTTCTATCAAAAGGTACTAATATTTTTCATAAAAACCTTAATTTCCGTCGAAAAATCCTAACATAACCTAACATTTTACGAACTTCTAATTTTCCATCCAAAGGTAGTACCTTTTCAATAAAAATATTAATTTCCCTCGAAAACCCGTAACATAACCTCAAATTTTGTGAACTTGTAATTTTCTATCAAGGAGTAATGATTTTTTTTTAAATATCAATTTTCGTTGAAAAACACTAACATAACTTATAATCTGTCGAACTGGTTATTTCTCTTCATGACATGTGGTCTGCACTTAATATAATTAGCTTTAATTTCAAGAAGTGTTTTGGAGCGACATCTATTCTCTTTTTAATATCGTCATTACCGATTTCATTGACTATTAATAACGGGCATTCCTATTTTATAAACTCGTACTTCTTTATTTCAATTTTTGGGGAAATTAAAATTTAGGGGAATCGAGATTGAACCTTCAAAACCAACTGAATAATTTCGATTTCGAGAAGTCTTGCATTCGAAGGGAGCTTAGAAGCCTTAATTTCTTCTTGAATTAAACTCAATTTCGAAAAATTCAATGTTCTAAACGTGGCCTAAAAAGTACCAATTTGCATTGAAAATTTGAATTGACGAACTGCACACCTCTATGAAAAAATTTTGGTACACCAGACGTCCCAGGTGGCGCTAAACGATAGGACAAACATTATACACTCATCTCTCGATTGAGCTCCGGCCTCGGGTCTGGTCGTCACCATAACGGGCGCTATTAAAATCCAGTTTGAACCGGATTTAAAGCGACGAGAAGCACTCTTATGACAATACTCAGGATCGAATATATAGTCTCTGAACGTACAAAAGTATATGGCCAAAGAGTCGCGATGTAAACAACTTCTGATGCGGCTCTGACTCTCCGAGTGATGAGCTTCAGTGTAGTGCATCGAGGGACGCTCAGGGGGGAGACAGAAGCAATTAAGCGTGAAGAGCCTTGAAGCTGGCGCTCGATCGGGCGGAACTCAATCGAGAGATTAGTGTATTAGGTTTTTTTATCAGCATCACT
The DNA here is from genome assembly GCA_037177015.1 of Euceroptres primus. NCBI lineage: Eukaryota > Metazoa > Arthropoda > Insecta > Hymenoptera > Figitidae > Euceroptres > Euceroptres primus. The sequence goes on from JBAGKK010000026.1 coordinate 58,926, forward strand.
TGAACTAAAAAATATTATAGTCCCAGCCAATTTCACCGTAGCTAAAGAATCTGCAACAAATGTTATCCTTAGTTTTTTCAGCGTAGGGTTAAAATCAGGAATCCGAATGAAACTTTCGTTCCATTTCGTTACAGGCAGTTAATGAAAACAATTTCGGTTCAATTATTAATGTAACATCAGGTATCATTTAATTTTGTCAAAATCTTGAGATAGCAAACCACAGTTCAGTAAAAAATAATTTTTTAAATGGAACGAAAGTTTTGTTCGGATCCCTGGTTAAAATCTAAACTTCTCAAAAAGATGCAGATTTCGGTAACGAGAGCATAGACCAGTGGACTAAAAGTGTCCAAGGAGTTCGCGTTAGCGTAAAACGGATGCGGTAGCGTGGAGTGCAATGGAGTTCATTGAACCAAGATCGCTTCGAAAATGCGGCGAATTTCGAATCGTCGCTGCGTCGCAACTCGCAGAATTCATCCTTCTGTTGGTGGTGGCGCAGGGGTTAAGGGCGTTAGGACTCGACCTTCCAGAAAGGAATCAAAGTCCCTATCCATAGCTATATGCGAACCAAGCAGAAGCAGCCTGCTCAGCCTCCTCACACTATCAGCATCTAGCTGACTTGCTTCGGGATAGGATACTATAGAATGGAATGGAATGGGATGGAATGTTTCGAGATGGGTTTGGAGTGGGGCAGGGTCGAACTCATGGACGAACGAGCCGACGGATAGGACGGCTGGCGCCTCTAGTCAGATCGATGCACGTGGCTCCAGCTGGGCGCCGCTCTTCGTACATCTCCTACACCCGTTTTATTCCCTCTTGACTCCCATCCTGCTGGTTCCACACTCTCCGATCCAGGATGGGATGCCGGGTTGGGTTCTGGTTGTAGTACTGGTTTTCTGGCTGTAGTACGTACGTTGGTACGCCGGCGTGTAACCCTCCTAGGTTGGTACAAACTGGATTCAAATTGTGTGTGTTCATGTTCGCCAAACACACCTAAAAGTATATATCTGTACTTATAGAAGCTTGTATAACGTAGTACTCTCTTTTCCCGTTGTATTACTCCATGCCACGACCCACCCACACGCGACGCACCACCGAGCGACTAACCTAACCCCGCAGACCCCACAGATCACCCCAGCCGTGTCGCTGCCGCTTATGTGCACGCTGAAAATGCTCCGGGAGTTAGGTCTTTCTATCTCTTTAACAAGGGTGAAGTGGGGTTGACAGCAAAAATTTTTTTTTAATTTTTTTTTTTTGGCTCAGGATAGGGCGAGGGGTTGACCACTCGATTTTTAAGTGTACTCCAGACTGCAAGATTTCAAAGATTTCAAGGATTTCAGAAAATCACTCTAAAAAGTTGGATGTCTTTTATGTTTGGTCCTCTTTTTTATAGGTAGGATAACGACACCAATAGTGAGCCATCCCTACTAAAAGTGCCTAATAGAATACCTATAGAAACCTCTTAGGTTCTCGTTTCTATTAGGTTCTATAACTTCTGTATTGGGCTTTCGCTCGCGGTTTCCTTTCGGTTTGCATTTGGAACTGAAAACCTTCCTAATTGGATCCTATTCGATCTGACTTGGAGTGTATTTGGCTCGTACTGTGTTACCTATTGTCACCTAAGTGGATTCTAATCGGATTTCTAATTGAAATTTATTTGAACCTTAATAACTTCGTAAATGATTCTGATTAGGATCAGATTTGTTATGTATTCGGTAATCGCACCGTGATCCGTATTGGATCCTAAGTGGAACTTAATCGGTTTTTCAATAGGATTTCTAATCGGATTTTATGTGGAACTTAGTAACTTCGTAAACGGTTCTAATTATGATTTGATTTCGTGACCTATTTTTTGTCAAAATTGAGATTTTAATATCAATAAATAATTTGAGTTATTCTGCACCGAGAGAACATACTTACTTTTCTAGTATGATCTCGTCTCACGCTACGTTAGTTTGGGTAATTCATACTAGGGGAGTATACATTTCGTACTAAATAAGTATGGACACCGAGAGATCCATACTTATTTAGTATGAATATATACTGTCATAGTGTAAATTACCCAAACTAACGTAGCGTGAGACGAGATCATACGAGAAAAGTAAGTATGTTCTCTCGGTGTGCACAAGTGAAAATAATAAAAATTTCGATATAGTTTCTTAAACATTCAAAATTTGTAATTAAAAGTGTTTTTAACCATATTTAACCTACTTTTTATAAAAAAAACAATTGAAGTCTACCTTAACTAAGAATTAAGTCTACCTTCATTCTTAATTCTTAATCTACAATTAAGTCTAGCTTATTTAAGAATGACAGTACAGAGCCTAAAAGTTCCATCTCTTCATGATTTGTCACGATTTTCAGCTAAAAAGTTCCATCTTGAATATCCATAATTTATTATAGAACACTTGGAGAGATTTTAGGCGTAAATCTTTCATAAATGCTCTAATTATTCTATTCGGAAACAGATTTAAAAAGTTTTTTCCTGAGATCGGTTGATTTGTTTATGAACGAGCTATGCAATTTTCAAATACCTCACACTGGGAAAAAATAATGCACTTTTTACATTCTCATCATATGAGAAGGTATTAGATTTGTGTAAAATTTAACCCCCTCCCCCCCGTTTTTGTCAAATGTCGACGTTTTGAGACCCCCTGAACACAAAAAAGTGGTTTTTGTGAATGTGTCTGTCTGTCTGTAGATTTTTTTTCTTGTTAGCACGATAACTTTCGAAAGAA
>JBAGKK010000026.1:62484-82656 GCA_037177015.1 Euceroptres primus
TATTTGCGTCCGCTCTTCGAAGGTTATGTTAGACTCGAATTATTCCGATCAAACTTATGTCACTTTATAGGTTTTACTTCAGAAAAAAGCAGTGCATATCGAAAGACTGATATTTTTCACATCACTTACGACAATTTTCAGCATAAATACACTGACAGTTCAATTATTTCGTATACTTTAAACATACCTACGCACGCATGCACATCAGAATATTATTGCTCTGCTTAGCGACTATTGTGTGAAATAAATAATACACTTACCATTTGTGTGATGAAATTAGATTTTTGAATAGCTTGTTTAGCTAAATTGTACACGACTCTTGACTTACCTCGTAATTATTTCTCACGATCCACAATAACGCCAAAACTACAGTTAATTTCGGAGTCCGCTCTGCTAAGAATTTGCTCTCTGTGCACGAGTGAACACAAATGGCCACTTATAACGCGCGATATGAAAAATGAAATTCGTGTTATATTTCTAAATTTCGATAAAACACATAATTTGAGTCGACGCGCATGTATAGTATTGTTAATAGAATAAAATAAATACTCCTCATAAATCAATAAGTATAAACATTCATTAAATTTACTACTTTTAATCAGGTTTGGACGCAAATAGGAGCACGGACGCAAATAGGTGCATTTAACTTATTATTTTGATCTGAATTGGATTATTTATTCTGTTGTCACATTCTTTTTTTTCTCGATTTCTCATTCTGCTGCATATTAAAATGATACCTTGGGATTTTCTGTGTTGAGTAGAAAGATGCAAAGTAAGGACATTTAGGAACATGAATTTAAAAAATTGGATTCGGGTTCTTTCCCGCAGTGCAGATTTTGTAACCAAAATCCCAAATTGACTTTCATTCCGAAATAACGAGCAAATGAGAACGAATTCATGGACGTGTAATGGCATATAATTCCATTATCCCATCGAGATATCTGATCTCGAATGTAGCATTTATACATTGCACAAATAAATGAAGACAGTTCAAAGTACCTTTTGATCTGAGATCGAAAATATCTTTCGGATACTACAAATTTCTAAAAGATTTAAAAAAACATTGGTAATAGAATTTTTCTACTTAGAACATTTATGTTCCCTGAAATGCATTTATGAAGAAGAGACTCATTGTTCCCGAGAAAACAGATTTGTAATATCCATTAATTATTGTCCAGAATTGTTAATTTAACGTTATTTTAATTAACGATTTTATTTTATGCTAAATATATTATATCTATGAAAATTTAAACAATGTTTGAAACATTGGTCTAAGTATGTCAGTCCTCGCGAAAGACAAAATACAATTTTCAGTAGAAAAAGTCAATTTTAGTCAGACAAAGATGTTGTGCCTGACAAAATTCTTCATCTACTGAGAAACGAAAAAGCGTTTATTGAATATTTTTATAATCTACTAATTATTTTGACTTGGTATAACTTTTTAAAACTTTTAATATTTATTATAATTTTTAATTGCATGGAAATATTCGATATATAATATATTAGATATAAAATACATTTATTTTAATAATTTCTTAAAAGTTTTTTTCTCTAACTCTGATACAGGATACGTGATATAAAGTATGAAAAGAACTGTGGCAATTTTACTAAACTCTGTACTTTATGTTTGCATGTGAACTCACCATTAATCAGATTGATAAACAGAATAGCTCGTATAAATCGTCACAGCAGAAACGTAGCTTCTGTTTAGAGGAGTAGACAAGAATCTTAAAGAGAACATAATCTTGATTTAAAACCAGAAACTGCTTTCCACTATCCTATATTAGTTAAATCTTAATTTAATTTGACAATTAATTAGTTAACTGTTTTTATGGGTAGAAAATTTTTAATTAAATTATGAATGTGAATTTTTTGGTTTCAGGGCGTACGTTAAATGGTCAACCACTTCTGGAATTTCCAATGTCCAGTGGGGAACCAGGATTAGGGGCTTTCAAAATCAAAAGAGCGACCTTATGGGCCAGGGTCGAATTAAGGCATAGTCATCATTATCAACATCACAAACAGAGTCAGAGTAACCAAAGAAATATCACTCTCTGGGTGTTCAGGGTACGCTGTGGTAACACGACGCATTTACGTGGAAAGGTACGTTTCATATTATTTTTATTTTATTATAAAATATACCTATAATTATATTTCATTATTTTTATTTTTAACTCAGTTTATAAATGTATTAGCTCTTTACCTTAAATTAAAATTGTTTGAAATATGAAACAACTGGTTGATGTACTAAATGCTTTAATAAACAATGTATAATTGTAAATTGTAATTAAGCAACTGCCAAATGATCTTAATTAAATCTTGTTTAATTAGAATCTGAAAATCATATCTTAAATCTTAAAGCTTATGATGTAAATCTGAAAATCTTTTATTACATGAAAATTTAATTTTTGCCTCTCTAAACGAATGTCTTGTACCAGTATGTCCGAACAAGACTTTAACAATCTTGTTTGATCTATTACCATTTAATCCACTTAAAACCTGTACTGATCTCCCAGAATATATATCTATATGTATATCTATATCCGTTTGATATAACCCCTGCGGACTCATAGGGTTTCCTCCGACTATAGCCAGCACTTTAGCAATGAATTTACTAAGGACCGATTACGTCGCTTCCGTTTATAAACTTGCAATTTACACGTAATTTAAAATTCTCGTTTACCCAATTAAGAACTCACTTTTACTCAAATTAATTACTTTGTGCTTTACAAAAATTACAACTTGATATAACATATTGGAGTTTGTTTTTTAAGCAATCAATTACTTTTAAAGATTATTATTTGAAGTTTTCAAAACTAAATACACAAATAAAATTAAGGGAGATTATTATTTTCAAACCATAAATTATTTTTAAAGAATATTATTTGGAACTTTCAAAACTAAGTAAATAAAAATGAAGGAGATTATTGTAAAATAGATATACAATCTACAAAAGTGCTGTTAATTATATAAAATTAATAATTCGCGCACTAATTATCTCCTCTCTGCATGGTCTTTTAATTTTGACATTTAATAATCATAAATATTTAAAATTAAAAAAAATAAAATAAAATTATAATCTTTAAAATTTGGATATGAGAATGTTCTCCCCGTACAGTCAAACTCAAAATTAATCAATCTTTATGTTGGATTATAAAATCAACAAAAAGAGCTCTTTATTAATTCCCACGAATTTTAAAAGAGAAACCGAATCGTTTTACATAAAAAAATAGTTTGAGTTATAATTGTTTATTTAAAATAAGTTATTTAAATATTTGTGTTTTTTCCTTCGTCTTAGACAAAAATGGTAATTTTCATTTAATTTCAATTCTCAACGGCTAATTTTGTTCATTAAAAGATCATTTACAGTTCTATTTTGTACGTTTTTATTGAAACTTGTAATTTGATCTACATTGTTAGAAATGTTCGTACTTTCCGGAACTTTTAGGTTACAAAAGTACTAAAAATTTTTATAAAATTTAAGATACTATTCAGAAAACGTTTCTGAAAATACTGAATTTTAACTGCAACTGAATTTTCACGAACTGAAATTTAATTTCAGTTAATGTAACTGAATTTTCCTAAATCTATTTTAAATTTTCCTAAACTTATCTTAAATTTACCATATTGTAACTGAAATTTACCAAACTGTAACTAAATTTTAAGTTACATGAAACTGCATGAAGCTTCAGTTACCAGAACTTAAAATTTTTTCTGTCACAGTTTTGAAATTTTAAGTTACAATTGTCAAAATCTTCAGTTACAAGTATCGTAAAATTACCAAAATGTAACTGATTTTTCTATTACTTGTAACTGAAGTACCTAAATTTTTCTTAAATTTATCAAATTGTAACTGAAATTTACAAACTGTAACTGAAATTTACCAAACTGTAACTGAAATTTCAGAAATGGTAATTACATAAAGCTTCAGTGTCATGTCTCTAAAACTTACTTTGGAAATTTCTAATAGTGTATTGCATAATTTGCAAGATCATTAACTGTATAATTTCTAAATAAAATAATTTTAATAAAAACGCAACAAATAGTATTGTAAAGGATCTTTTAAGGAACAAAATGAGCTGTTAAGAATTGAAATTGAATAAAAATTACGACTTTTCTCTAAGGCGAAAGGAAAAACACAAATATCCAGATAACAATTTTTAAGTAAATAATTATGTTTACGTTAAAAATAACTTTTGGTTGATTCTCCTTGATATTATAAATCAACATAAATATTTGATTATTTTTTAAGTTGACTGTACGGGGAGAACATCCGTAAATACTGTTTTCTCAAAATGGAAGCTTTTAAAGTCGAACTAATGTATTTTTAAGTCAGGAAGATTTCTAATTTATAGTTTCTTTTTAAATTCGACTTCTCTTAATTTTTCTCTCTTCTGAATTATTTTCGAAACAAATTTTCTTAAGTTATATTATTTATATAATTTTCTTAAGATTACAATTTTCAATTAATTTTATATCTATTAAAATTACGAAACATAATCACGCGCTTTTTATTTCGAATCATTTAATTTCCCAATTAGTCTTCTATTTTTTGACATTTAAAAACAAAAACGCATCTATGACTTGAATTTTGTCTAAATTTCAAGTTTAAAAAATCCAATCAGCACTGCAGAAAAGCGACAACAATGAAATATCGAAATTGCGAGTTTTTTGGGCCATCAATTTTTTAGGAAGGATTAGAAATAAAGTATTAACTCTTTCAGGTACACATTTGTCTCTTGGTAATAAACAACTTTTTTCTGTCTCTTATAATAACTAAAATTTTTGGACCTTTTTATATTTTTGTTATTATCTAAACCTTTTGAGTATTTTTTATTTGAAACCCAGTATACAATATTGCAAATTGTATAAAAATATTTTTTAAATTTGAAGGTGGGATGCTAAGCGTCTCAAAAACGCACAGGGTAAATAGTAATAAATAAATTAATATAACCTAAATAACTTAAATAAATAAATAAATATAACTTCATTTTTTCAAATTAATTATTTTATAAAAAAATGTACGCAATTTTAATTGGAAAAATGTTGTAAAATTGCAGGAGCTGGGACAGCACCTAGAAATGGTGACGTCTTTAGGAGTGAATGTCGGCCAATTGGGTTGGCAAAAATTCGATGTAACGAAAGTCGTTAGCAATTGGTATCAGGCGATCGGAAATTCGCTAAAGGATAAGCTGACGCTCCTTGTAGATTGCACGGGCTGCGGATCGCACGTGCACATCTCCACATTCGGAGGTCATTCACCTCATGTCATCGAATCTACCTTGAATACCAAAGGTATCATATTTAAGATTAAATTTTTTTAAAATCAATATTTAAATTAAAATCCTGTTTTTAATGTTCAATCGTTTTTAAACTTTCCATTGTCAACAATTCGTGCGCCGCACAGTAGTCAAAAGCCAGAATTTATCTCTTCAGCCTCTATGGAAAAATGGAACCTTGGATTTTTGATGAGCATTTCTAAAAAAAATCTTTCAAAAGAAATAGAGGCTGTAAAGGATTATGAACAGTAAATAATTCTGGGTTTTGACCACTGTGTGTCGTTACAATACACTTTTTTTAAAATATTCATTCACTGTTCTCTATTTTAATTTTCTATTTTATTTTCTATTTTATAATAAATACCAGGTTAAAAATAAGTTTTTTTGGATTTACTCAATTAATTTTTATTTTTTGTAGGTGCTCAAGATCCGGACAGACCATTTTTAGTCGTTCGAACGGATCCAGCGGCTGTGAAGCGTGTTAGAAGACGAGCTGTAGAGTGCAGCGGCGCCGTTAGGGGTCAATGCTGCAAGCAGAGGTTCTACGTTAGCTTTTCGCAACTTGGATGGGACGATTGGATAATCGCCCCTCAAGGGTGAGAAAATTTACAAAATAAAATCAATTATTCAGAGAAACTCCAACGAATTTCTATTCTAAAATTCAAAATTGAAAATAATTTGTTTTGAAAATCATTCTAATGAATAATGAAGTTCACACAATTAAATTAAACGAAAATTGAAATTAAACTAAAGAATTGAAATCAAAGAGCTTTCTATTTGGACACAAATTGGAAGTGATCAAATATAAACTCTAGAATAACTCTGGAAACTTTAAGAATTAAATCCCTTCAAATTTGGAACGTTCAACTTTAAACTTCTAACTTTTGGACACTCAAAACTTTTAAGAATCCAAAATTGAAACACTTTCTCCTTTCCTTAATCCGGTAATAAATTTTAGACTATTTGGAATTTTAAATAGTTAGGATTGAATACTTTTTAGCACCAAATTCTTGGAAATTGAACTGAAATTGTCAATTGGATACAGAAACAACTAGAGGTTGTATTTTATCATGGCTTTATGGAAAATTGGTTCCTTTAAAATAAAAATTGTCACCCGAAAAATTATGCAAAAATTATAAATATTCAATAAATCTGAAGGTATCAAAGTGTTGGAAACGGTTGAAAACTAGTTGTCATTTGTTTGAAAAATTTTATACATAGGTATAAAAACATCAAAGTTATTGAATATGGATACAAAACAACTTCATTCAGACCATTTATTATTGTTGTACAATCCCAATGGTCTGAATGAAGTCTTTATGTATCCATTTTCAACATCATTGATGTTTTTATTCCTAAACATTATCTCGGACGTAAAAGGAGTTTTTAAACCACATCATCGTTAAAAAATATATATTTTATGCATAGTTTTTTGCATAGTGACTACCCATCGTTCATTATGCATAGATTATGCATAATTTTTCCACCTGGGCAGATACAGTTTAAAACACAGTCTATGAAATTACCTGTTGTGAATTTTGATTCGCTTGTAAAAATGAGAATGGATTAAGATTTGAAAATGTTTACGTTTACTCAAAATCCTTAAATCAACGAAAGTAAGATTTTTTAGAAAAAATTATATAATCTGTAAATGGCGTTGAATATTATCCTTCCAAAGAGCATGAAGATGTTGTAATGCCAAGTGAAGCACAACCAAATTCAGTAATTATATTTGTTGACGTCGCTTGTGAAAGCAAGATAATATAAATAGCCCAGTCAAATAGCCGCAGAAAAGGTCCAAATGTAGAACTAACTATATGAGGCAGTTTTTTTTTACTTTAAAGCCTTCATTAAAGTGTACAAAAGAATACCCTAAGTTTGCTACTAATTTAATTCGTACCGCGGCCCAAAAAATTTATTTGAAAAAGGTGCAAAATCCTTGTGCTTCCTAGGTCAAAAGTATCTCTGAAAAAAAGTAGATAAAATTCTACGAAAATTAAAAAAAGTCGAATGTTCTAGCTTCAACAGTTTCCAAGTTACGGTCTTCCAAAGTACTCGCATTTTCTCGCATGTTTATCTAAAAAATACATACTTTTCAGTTTTTCATCTACACATTTTTGTGAAAATAGCTTGCTTTTAAAGTATTGAAGTAAAAATACCTAGAATATTAATTCAAGAAAACAAAATTTTGTGTATAACTAAAAAAAAGAATGTTCCAACCCTGTTAGGTCACGAGTTACGACTTTTCAAAAATTTCAGTTTTTTCTCATTTTACCAGCAAAAAAGTACAGACGTTTTTTGAAAATAGCTTTTTTCCGAGACATTTCACTCAAAAATACCTAGAATAATAATTGAAGTGAACAAAATTCCGCGCAAAATAAAAAAAATAAGCTTCTAACTCTATTATGTCACAAGTTGTGACTACTCGAACTGCGCCATTTCTCAATAAATTGGTTCTAGCATCCCGTAACGATCAATTATTGTCGTATTTTAACTGAAATTTTTGAAGTCATAACTCGTGACTTGATAGGGTTAAAACATTTTTGTTAGTTTTACATAAAATTTTGTTTTCTTTAATTAATATTGTGGGTATTTTTACTCCAATACCTAAAAATGATATTTATGGAAATGTTTTTATATCGTTTAAAATCACAGCAAATCTTCACAACTTTAGTTGCTTTACAACTTCCTGCTGCATCTCCATTAGAACTCGAAAATCGCTTCTAATTCAAACCCTGGTTTTTACTGTGAAAATTGTGATTATTTGAAAATAAAGATGTGCTGAAAGTTTCTAATAGAAAACGTTTTGAAAAATTCAAAGCTCTCATATTTTAAATCTGGAAAATAAAGTAGCTATAAGTTCCGAATCACAAGCCATAAGTTCCTTCTGCAGTATCGACAATTCAAAACAAATAAATCTGAAGTAAAAGCCACGGGATCGATGATTAGTACACCAGAATAGGGCAGAGTATGTTTTGTACCGTCGAACAAGACCAACAAGCCATGTTCTTTTCGGAAGAATCATGTCAATAGTTTTCCTATCAATCTCAGTTACACGTAAGAGTCATTCGTAAGGCATCATGAAACCCATATGCCATACTCAAGAGCAATGGCCGCGAGTTTGCAGATTGTTGAACAATTATGGGCGAAAGTAACGGAAGCAGAAATCATTCAAATAATACAGAAGAATAACCAGCGAAAGTATTGAAATAACTGGAAGGAATGAAATCGAAGTAATTCTATTTCAGAATCGAATTGTAGAGAAAGTTTCATGACTTTAAAGCTCTCTGCGTTCATTTCATGTGCAATTTTTCCACACTTTATTCATAAGTCAAAATTTTTTTCATTAATAATTTTGCAATCAGTATTAAAAGAGAGTCAAACTTTTATTTAATTACACTTTTCACAATGATTGTTCTATTTTTTACTTATTGTCTTATTCGAATAAAAGAATTTCAGAGAATTTTGATGTTGGTTCAAATATAATTTATTAAACCTTAATTTAATTTTTGATTATAGAAAGACACTCAACAGTTTTTGATCAAATTTTGTATTTTTTGGAAGATGCTTATCGAATATTATACAGAAGCTATTAAAAAATCAATGATTCAAGCAATCTATTGTAACCTCGTGAAGTCTCATCAAGTTTGATAGAGTCCAAAGAAATCCCTTCAAGGTTTAAGAATGAAAATCAAAGCTTAATATCCAAGAACAAACTTAAAAATTTAAGAACAAATTAAAGAATTTAAGAAGAAATTTAAAAATTTAAGAACAAAGTTAAGAATTTAAGAACAAATTTAGGAATTTTTTTGTGTTTTCCTATTTGATTTTTTCCAGATTTGGTTGTATGAAATTCTTAAATCCCTTCACTAAGGTTCATTGAAGAATCTCTAGGTCCCGAAAAGATTATAGTTTTTTAAAGTCCTCTACATTTTATGAAGTCTCAGTAAGTCCCATGATAAAATTAAAAAATTAAAAATCCAATTCATCATGAATCAACTATGTTCTTAAGGATGTTCACCCCTTATTAAATTGCGGTATAGAAAAAAATAGTTGAATCTACAATTGTTTATTTAATATTAGTTATTTGAGATCTTCTTTCGCTTTAGAAAAAATCGTAATTCTAATTCAATCTTCATCACTGATAATGTATTTTGTACTTTAAAATATTATCTATAATTCTGTTTGGATAAATTTAATTAGAAATAAGTTTGTTAGGTAAACAGATAGTTACAAAAAATATTAGTTAATTAACAATTTATTTTATGCTTTAACTGTGTTTTAATAAGGACCAACGAAATAGAATTGTAGATAATATTTTAAAGAACAAAATAAGCTATCAATAATGAAGATTGAATCGAAATCACAATTTTTTTCTAGAAAGAAAAAATATAAAATATCAAATAACTAATGATAAATAAACAATTATAGATTCAACTATTTTTCTAAAATTGCAATTAGATTTCTCTTTTAAAATTTGTTATATTTAACAATGTGGTTATTTTCCGTGACTTTACAAACTATTTCAAAGATTATTATTAAAAATTGACGTGGGATAAGGGGTAAACATGAGGGTAGGTCGAAAAAAAATTTAGAAATCAAAAGCAGCATACTGAAAAGCTTCATTTTGGGTCCCCTATAACCTGTGTAATAATAATTTTTAAAAGCTTTGCAAATTATCTTAAAATTTTTTTGAAATACTGGAAACTTTTTCGCACTCAAAATTTACCTGAAAAAAAATTGAGAAGTCTTTAGGTTTAGAAAAGAATAGAAATTTAAAACATTTTGGATCGGGTCATTTGAAATTCTGAAGTCTTCTCAATTTTTTTAGATAAATTTTGAGTGCGAGAAAATGTCTAGCGGCTCAAGAAAATTTTAAGATAATTTTGGAAGCTTTCAAAATTTATTTTAATTTTTGGATGTTTATAACAATAAGATTGTTTTCTATAGGAACTGAAAATATCCAAATATCTATATTTGAGTAAACAATTATGACCCAAATTTTTTTTTCTAAAGTTTCCTTAAGTTTATTTTTAAAAATTCGTTAAAAATAATTTTGGATTTATTCTGCTCGATTTTATAAATCAATATTAATATTTTATTACTTTTGAGGTTGACTGTACGGGAGTACATTGCGATATTTTTTTAAACAACTTTTTTGGAATTTTGATCACCATTGATCGTATTCTTGTGAGGTTCCCGAAAAAAGTGAATACGTATTTTATTTTTAAATGGTTATTATTAACATAGGAAAAAAAACAAATCTGTGTAAACCTCTTTTATGGTGCCCCAAAATCCATCCCCATAACAGGGTAATCATAGTTTCGCGCAATATTGACATTAATTATTACTTTTTTGCGATTTTTCTTTCTCAGATTCGCATTAATGGATAAATTACACGATTTAATTTCATTTTTAATTAATTTTTTATCGTTTAAACAATTTTTATTTGTTTAAATAATTAATTTTTTCACAAATATTGTAAATGAATGATGTTTTCTCAATATAAAAAGCTAATTAATTAATGTGAAGCGTCAATCTGTATATCTCAGTTGTTTTTTAATTGTTTAAACAATTTTTAACTGTTGAAATGTTGAAATGTAACTTCAACTTGAATGCGATAGAAAATCATAGTTTTTTCTAAATTATTCAACAAGTTCCACAGGCGTATTATAATAAAAACTTTTTTCAACTTCCTGTGAATTGTTTAAATAATTTTTATTTGTTCGAATAATCTTTTTATCTCAAAACATTGTGAATTAATTTTTATAGGCAGTGTCTAGTATTGCGAAAATTTCCGTACAACTAGCAAACAACATAGTATGGGCCGAGGTTGTTACGGAATTTTCCGTAACAATAGCATGTATCTCCTTTGTGTTGCATGCTAGTTGTACGGAAAATTCCGTAACAATTTCCTCGGCCATTTTTATAACACTGCAACTTAATAAATCAATATGAAAGCTTGGCGAATCAATTTTGAGTTATCTATCAATTCTTTAGCAATTAATAATTATTTAATTCGCAGAATATTCATATTGATCTATTAAGGTTTAGTATTATAAAAGTATGATTATCATTATCATATCACGATATTCTGAGATTAAAAAATTATATAAACAAATAAAAATTGTTTAAACAATTTACAGGAAATTGGAAAAAGTTTTTATGATAATAAACTTGTGAAACTTGTTGAATAATTTACAGAAAACTATGATTTTCTAACGGATTCAAGTTAGAACTTACACTTTAACAATTAAACATTATTTAAACAGTAAAAAACAACTGAAATTTATACATTCACTCATATTAATTAATTAGCTATTTTCATTGAGAAAACACTATTTATTTACTATATTTGTAAAAAAATTAATTATTTAAACAATAAAAAATTAATTAAAAATGAAATCAATTCGTTTGACTTATCCATTAATAGAAAGAAAAATAGGAAAAAGTCTCAATATTCCGCGAAACTATGATTACCTGTTATGGGGTATTGCCTATGGTTATACATTTGCTCTTTTAAAAAAAAAATTACAAAGATTTGTTTTCTTTCATGTTAATCTTATGGGAAACCTTAGGCGCCGGGCACCACTTATTAATGTTAACCGATTTTTAAAAAAAATAATAATACGTGTTCACTTTTTTTGGGAACCTTAAAATAAAACGATCAATGGCGACCAAATTTCCAAAAAAGTTTTTTTGTTAAACACCCTAATGTACTCCCCGTACAATCAGCCTCAAAATTAAAAAAAAATTACGTTGACTTATAAAATCAAGGAGAATAAATCCAAAATTATGTTTCAGGGTATTCAATACATAATAATGTCACGAATTACCGACCATCTTTTTATGTATATTCAGCGGGTTTATTAAGAGAGAGATACAAATATAGTGCTGAAATTTGAGCAAATAATAAGGAATATATCAAGAATTCGATGTCTGGTGTGTTGCAACATTTATTTTGAAACAAAATTATTTAAAAAAATTTTTTTCTAAATAGAAACTGAAATGCACCAGACATCGGTGCCTAAATATATTCTTTATTATTTCCCAAAATTTCAGCATTATATTTGTATTTCTCTCTTAATAAACCCGCTGAATGTAAATAAAAAATTGGTCGGTAATTTGTAACGTCATTATGTATCACATACTCTTAACGAATTTTTAAAAATTAACTTAAGGATGCTTTAGGGTATCCTTAAGTTACTCCAGGATACTCAAAAAAATTTGGGTGATAATTTTTTACTTAAAAATAGTTATTTGGTTATTGGTGTTTTTTCCTTCGTCTTAAACAAAAGTCGTAATTTTCATTCAATTTCAATTCTCAATTTCTTTAAAAAGGGGCCTATGAGATTTGAAATTAAAAATCAATGGTAGATTTATATTCCTTAAAGAGTTTTCATCAGAAAATGAAAGTATTGTCTATAGCTAATTATATATTTTCTCTTTAAAAAAAAATTATAAAGATTTGTTTTTTCCCATGTTAATCTTATGGGAAACTTCACAGGCCGGGCGCCACTTGTTAATATTAACCGATAAAAAATACGCTTTCATTTGTTTTGGTAACCTCACAAGTGAACAATCAATGGTGATCAAAATTTCAAAAAGGTTTTTGTTTTAAATGTAAAACCAGATAAAGCTTGTATTATCATCGCCGTATTTGAAAGAGCGATCAAAATATAATGTTTACATTCAGCCAACTTATTACTAAAATAATGAATGTATCTATCTCTAATTTTGGGAAATGTTAAAAGACATAATAGAGCATCGATGTCTACTGCGGTACAAATTTTATTTTGGGAAATAAGATGAATTTGATAATTTTTAATTTTTATAAAAGGGCGTTAGAACCCGCATTTGTATAACATGATGTCATAATGTATCAAATTTCCTTAATTAATAAGTGCAGTAAAATTCAAAGGGTCCTTTTCTCACATGAATTTTTGCTTGTTTCAGGTACTATGCAAACTACTGCAGAGGAGACTGCGCGTCAGGTCACAGGACGCCGGACACATTTCTGAATTACTACACCCACGTAATCGAAGAATACAGAAAAATGGATCGATTAGCCGGGATGCAGCCGTGCTGTGCGCCTCTCAAGTTCTCTCCAATGTCCCTAATCTACTATGGGCCTGATTCTAACATAATAAAAAGGGACTTGCCAAAAATGGTCGTCGACGAGTGCGGCTGTCCTTAAGAGACTTTCGTCCAGAGTCTCAAAGTGCTTCATCGTCCAAAATGATCCCTAGCGATCAAAAAATGCAGCGCAGGCCAAAAGAGGAGTCCGAACTTCGCTTGAGACGATTCGAAAAGGCCCAAATGGGTCTCAGTAGAATTTGAGGTTCTTCGCCAATGATTGAAAAGAAAAACTTGGAAGGTTCCATTATACCTTCGAGGAGAAAGATGAGAAGGTCAAAAAGGGTCAAAAAAGGTTGAAAAAAGGTGAAAAAAGCTCGAAGTGATCGGAATTAGGTGCTGGGTGCAATTTTATAGGCAAGCTGGAAGGAGTAAGGCCCAATTTAGTTGGTCCCTTGGCTTCCCTTGTAAATACTTTCCTCTGTATCGCGCATTCGAAATGTTAGAGATTTTGGGAGGTTTGGGACTGCCAGGGACCAGGCACTCTGGCACCTAAAATCCCCATTTCCGCGAGCGAATCGCTAGAGTTTAGGATATTCTAGGTAAGTGGGCGATTCGTTCGCGAGTGTCCGTATAGGGCAATTTTTGCCCCGAGAGGATGTAGCTAGAATAATGAATTTGAACGCAAAAGAGAGAGATAGAACCGAGTGGAAATCAAAAATTAATTAGGGATACGGTGATTGCAATAGTTTTTGGATTCATTATTTTCATTGTATTATATTTATCCTCAACGCAATTGGAAGACTTCCATCTTTTACTCTAAGTTAAAAAAAACTTTATTCACCGTGATCTAGAAAATTTTAATATTATTAAATCATTAGTTATTCTAAGCTTCATTGAAACATGTGCAGAAAAAAATTCGTTTAAAAATAAAAATAAAAATTTTACTTAATTTAGAGCCAAAAATTATTCTAATTAGTAGAAATTTTTGAAAGTTATACGAATTTTGATTTCTAATGAATTGTAAGTTTAAGGTAAATTTTATTTGTTGTTACTTGTAATTATAATTAGAAATTAAAAATAAATTCTGTTCTAATAGAAAGAACAATTTAGTCAGATTATTTCCAAAAAAGTAAATTTTAAATTTGTGAAATTTAAAGGTAGAAGACGTTATTTAAATTTGTAACAAAAATTAGAATTAATTAAATAAATTATATTTCAAACTACAAAAAATTATTTAAATTCGTAACAAATTTGTTACAAATTTGTTATTTAAATTTGTTACAAAAATTAGAATTAATTAAATAAATTAGATTTCAAACTAGAAAAAATATTTAAATAAATTTGTTGTTTCTAAAAACTTATTGTTTTCTTTCAAGTGATGAGTTAAATTCTTGAGTAGATATTAAAAATTCTTCCAATCCATCGAAAGTATTCAAATATAACATTATTTTCTTAAATTATTAATTTAATATTTTTAAAATTTCATACTGTGACATTCCCGTAACATTTAAATATTTCCTTTGACTAGGAATTTACATCTTTGATCAATCTAGGTTTACGTTAGAATTTTATAATGAATACGATAAATTCAAAAAGTATTATCTTGCAAATATCTCAATTCTTTATTTTAAATATGGGAAATGTGTTATAAAAAATCTAGTTAAAAAATTTTAGGTAAAATTGTGCTCCTTAGGAAAATAAATACTCTAGAATGAAAACTAGATTTTTGAATACTTTTTTAAGAGTTCTTCCAAATAATCAAAAGTATTAAAATGTAGCCTTATTTTTTCAATAAAATATGTAAATATTGAAAAAGTTGAGAAGACTTAAAAGTTGTAGTAGTAAATTTAGGCTTTGTCTTTAATATAAATTTTTAGAATATTCATTACGTAATACATAGTGAAATTGCAATTAATGTCTTGTTAATTTAGAAAATTAGAAGTTATTTGAAAAATTTAAATTTGCAATAAAAAATTTTATATCGTAAACTTCAAATGAAAGTAAAATCATTTTATATTTTGTAGCTTGTATTTAATAGATTTTCCAATTCTAAAGTAGGAAATGAATTATTTATAATTTTACAAAATTTTCTTATTGAAACCACAAGCTTTAAAATTTAAATAAAATTTTTTCAATTTTCGATAATTATAAAAATAAAAAAAAGTTAATAAGGAAATCCAATCCCTTTTCTTTAAATTAGTTTAGTTTTGAAGAAGAAAAGATGGAAACTCTTCGATTGTATATTCTGATTTACTCCATATATTATTCTCAAATCTTATTTCGTTAACCAAAAGAAAGTCCTTTCACTATTTAGATGAATAAATTAGTTAAATAAACTAACACTTACATAAAAAGAAACCTTAACTAGTGCAATTACCCTATTGAGATCGAAGTCCAGGCAAAAAGAAATAGGAATGAAAGCTGTGAAAGAGTAAAAGAGAACCGGAGATTCTTTAACGAGAGCTTAGTCTTTTTCTATTAGTTGCGAAAGTACTTCACGAGTATATATGTATATACAAGGTGATCCATCTGAGTAATGATATATATTATATATAAATATATATTATATATATATAAAGAAAATGCGATTAAGATTTAAGTGTAAACAATGAAACTCAATCTAATTGCCTTGTTTTTTATGCGAAACGTATGAAAGTATCGAGTAACGATTTAAAACAAAGTCGGAACACTATTAAAAAGTCTATATATATATAAAAATATATTATATATATGCGCGAGGATAAGAAACTCGGCGCGGCAGGCGGGAGATAATTAAGAGTTCAAAAGCTAAAAGAAAAAAAAATTATTAAATAATAATTTATGACAAGAGAGTGGTGGGAAAAATAGAAACAGAAGCAAAAACCTTTATAGGGATTAAGCGGCGTAACAAGTAAGTTTTGAAAATTTTACAAAGCATGTTGAATTACCCGACATCTCAAAGACCGAGTCTGCACTATAATGACTTTAGGGCATTCCGTAAGTAAGTTAACTTATACATACGAGAAAAAAACTACTAATATATTGAATTTAAAAAAGGAGTCTCAGTGATCCTTGAAAATTGAAAGGTCAAACTGATTCTACGTAGACTTTAATAATCGAAAAGGAGCGAAGATTTTGCGACGATGATAATAATTAACGAAGAAAACACGTGACAATAATATGAGGACATACAGGCTCGTAGGACTGATTTTTTAGTTTGACGAATTGGACTCGATTCGTTTTTGTGAAATTATTATACATGTGTATATTGTTAAAGTAATTAATTAAAAAAAGGGGAGACGAGAGATCGAAGCGCGGTGAGTGTGTCGATGTATGTCTGTCCGTGTGAGAGTGAAAGAAAGTGAGAAGAAAAGTGAGAGAGAAAAAGAGAGACAAAAAAATTGAGAAGGAAAAAAGGTTAGAAAAAGCGAAAAATTTGATCAGGAAAATATAATTATTGACAGCGACGACTCCTGGCAGCGAGAGCGAAAGTAAGAAAAGTGATTTTAAAGGTATATTCAATTTTGTGGGATAGTTCGTTACCCACGCAGCCTTACTGGGCCTTATTAAGGTATTATCGCATAACTACTAAATTACTATTTAAATAAACGAAAAAAAACAATTACAATATTTACGCTACTTCAATATCCCAGCGCAAACTTAAACTTAAAACTACCGTCTTGTAAGCGATTTGATCATCGACTTTTTTCTGAACGAAAACATGCGAATTGTTAAAAAAGTAATAATAACACACACATGCCAAGTCTCCTGGCTTAGCCAGAAAAGAAAAACCATTGCGTCCAAATGTTAAAAATTAAGAACGACTTTCAACGTACTCTAGTGTTATTACGAAAGGTTGCATTACTACTGTTTAAAAAAAACCTGTTGCGTTTAACAGTAAGGACGAGGCAAAAGAAAGAAGACGAACAATGATTAGAAGTTTCTGCTACCAATTGTGAAAAAAAATCTTAAACAAGAAAAAAATATCAAAATTTTGGACTGGAAAACCAATTTCGAATTTGGGGAGAGTATTTTTATGAGTTTTGCTGCAATGACGCCAGTATTGTTGAAATAAGTCATTTTTGATCGCAAATATTTCCTTAATCACCATTATATCGAGATTTAGAACACTTGCCAAATTAATATTTATCTTTACATCCCTCTAAGGAAAATTGTAAAAAATACGAAGGAAATGTATATAAAATATCAATGTATAAAAATGTAAAAATCAATCAAAAACTAACGAGAAATGAAATAAAATTAATAAGAAAAAAAAAATTTTTAAATTGTAGCAACCATTTCAGCAAAAATTAGAGAAACACTCTCCTAAATGGAGATTAACATGAAATGTGTTAGAATTTTGTTATAAAAATTGAAAATCGGTGGATATTTCGACACAGTTGGTAGGGGGACATCAAAACAAGCTAAAGCAAGAATAAATATGCTAAGCAAAGGGAGCAGAGGAAAGGAAGAATTTTTAAAAAGAGAATGATAAAAAGAAAGAAAATAAGACGAAATGAGGAAAATAATAAGAAAGAAGAAAAAAATTTTGAAGCCTTTATAAGCTCAAGGACTGTTTACGAGATCCAAAGATCCGCCCTGTATCCAATCCCCTTCCCGTCCTCCTCCCTGATTAATATTGTATAAAAGTCACACCAAGTGTTAAGGGAAAAAAGCTACATAAACTTATTATTACAATGAAACAAAGTATTCGCGGCTTTCGACTAATTCCTCGGCTTTTTGACTAAAGGAACTTACTAAGAAAGAAAAAAAATTATACTCTCAGTATGTAAGAAAGCAACTAAATAAAATAATTAATTAATTCATTAAGATAAAGGAAGAAAGTGATAATAAAATGAGGGCAAGACGTTATTTCGAGCAACTGTTTCGTACTACCGTCACTTGTTAATTGTATATCCAGACTTTGTAAGGTGGAATAGTGTTTCAAAGAAAAGAGAGAAAGAATGAAAGAAAGAAAGGGAGAGAATGAAAAGTAAAAAAAAAGTGAGAAAGATAGTGAAATAAGAAGGAAAAAAGCGCTAATTATGTTAGTAGATCGATCGAGTCGATCGACGTGACGTGTATATGTGCACGAGGTTTATTGTAATATGTAAGTGCAAACCTCGTACATTTATATGTTTGTATATTTACGCTTTTTGACCTCCGTCGATTAACTTT
The DNA here is from genome assembly GCA_037177015.1 of Euceroptres primus. Lineage (NCBI taxonomy): Eukaryota > Metazoa > Arthropoda > Insecta > Hymenoptera > Figitidae > Euceroptres > Euceroptres primus. The sequence goes on from JBAGKK010000026.1 coordinate 81,000, forward strand.
GATCTCATAACAGGTGCAATTGAAACTCGAAAGACTTGATTACATGTTTGTATCATGTATAAATATGTACAGGGCCCCTGAAAAAATTTGTGCGATTGTCAGTTGATTCTCTCGAGGTCTGTTAGTTATACGTATTTATCAACATGTAATGACCTTTTTTCTAAGGAGTTCACGAGTTCTTCTTTTTTAATAAATAATGCCTGCAGAGAAAAAAAACATGTGCTAATAATTGCTATATAGATAAATATTTAAATGAAACCAACTCTCCATAGTGGTGTAAATTTTTATCTCTAGACTTTCATTAATTATTTATTTACTTAGATAATAATAATCTATTAACAACTATTTATTCAGTTGGGTCGAAAAAACAAAATTTTGGAAATTGAAATTAGTACTATTTGGAAAAGCAGTGTATTAGAACCCGGAAAAAGTATAATTAATTTGGTTTCGATTGATGAACGCTTTCTAATTGCGTATTAGCAAAAAGTGTTTGCAAAAATTATTATTTTCATAGGTTTGTCATTTTCGTATGTGCCAATTTTTTTTACGTTTCTGAAAGTCTTAACCGTCTTCCGAAATTTTTGCAGCCTTTTAATTAACGTTCTCTAGACAATAATTTAAGTTTAATATAAGGTAGATGTCTCAATTTCTTATCATTTAAGGTTACGAGCTCCAGTTTTTGTGATAAATTAAATTTTTCTAAAGTTTAAAAACAAAAGCTTTGAATCCCTTGAATAACTTGACTCTTTTTTTTCAAAATGAGCGTATAATAAAGAAAAATTGTTGAAAAATGCCTTAAAGTCAAGTGTTTATATAAAAAATTCTGAATGTCTCAATTCCTGATTATCTCAATTTTAACCAAAAATAACACTTTAACTTTCACCCTGACACAATAAATAAGGAATAGACTGTCAAATCTATCTAAAAAAAATTAGTAGTATTGATGTTATCTAATTTTGATCAAAATAGACTTTTCAAAATACATGTGATCAGGAATTGGGACATTTGCCTTACCCCTGTTTTCGACAAAAAATATTGAAATTTACAGGAACGTGAAAATAATTTTTTCAGGTATTTTAGGCTTTTCTACTAGTTAAAATACACTAGAAAAAAATTTAATAAACCTGGGAAATCAAAAATGTAAACACTGTAAATTTTTTAAAAACTGGGTTTTATGTTTTTTTCAATTATTTTTTTTCAGTTGACTTTAAAAGAGATTTATAACATCTGAGGGCTTTTTTCTGATAAAAATGTACTAGAAAAAAAATTGTGAAGTCTGTGTAATAAAAAACAGATATAGTTTGTTTTCTAAGAAGTCATTTTCGTATTTTTTTAGATTATCTTTTCCAAATGGCATTAAAAAATCTTTTCAACTTCCGAGGGCTTTTTAATAGTAAGAATGCAATATAAAAGAAATTGGCAAGTCTAGAGAATCGAAAAAAGTAAAACAGCAAATTTTAAAAGTAATTATTTTTGTATTATTTGAAATTATTTTTTTAAACTTGATTTTGATAATATTTTTAAGAGTATTTGATACCTAATGATGTCACAAACTACCGACCGATTATTTATTTATATTTAGCGGGTTTATTAAGAGAAAAATGTAAATATAATGTTAAAATTTGAGGAAATAATATGAAATATATCAAGGAATCGA
>JBAGKK010000027.1:43449-58781 GCA_037177015.1 Euceroptres primus
CCAAAACACTGAAAACGAACTGAAGCGAACTGACGAAATTATCCGCTTAGGATACTGCCCGCTTTGTGGCTACGGTATTTGCGAAACTCTGCTGAGCTCCGAGCTCAGCTTTCTTGTCCCCTTGAACCCCTCACCATCGGCGAGAATTCCTGAAACTTGTATTTCGAGGGTAAATAAAGCGGTGGAGCAGTGTAATTGCGGGCGTGATGATACATACATATACATATTCCATACTCTCTCTGCGAATTACAAAAAGAATGTCTTTAAAAAGCAAAAATGTTTATAGACAAAATGGATATTTTTGTAATGAAAAATAATAAATCCCGACACACAATACCACCTACGTAGTACATGTGTTGTGCTGTGCATTCTCTTGATCTTTTTCATTTGTGAGTTTTGCCTGCATTTTTAAAAATTTTCTCTCAGAGTTTCGGTTGTTACGAGCAGAGTTCGTTCGTGCGATGACTGTGATGAATTTATTGAGAAGGAAAGATTAAACAATAATGGTTTCCTTTGACCAATAAGAACATCAAGGTTACGTAGACGGAGGCGAGTACGGAATACGAACAGGTTCGAACTTGTCTACGCGCTTTATGTGAGAATGCTTTTATGAGTTTTCACAAGGTAAGAGCTTGTTTACTCCGCATTTCATATGAGGATGCTTTATAGGTTTTTGCACTTATGCATGAAATTAAAGAACGTGCTAATTATGGAAATCTTTAAAGAATGACGCCATTTTATGTTCCCTTATTTTTTCTTCCAGCACGTACCACAAACAAGTTCGGACCTGCTTGTTTTATTATTCTCTAAATTACTTCTAGATCCCTTAGTTTATTTTCGAAGAATTACGTTCTTCGTTTCTAATGGAAGAATATAAATTGACGGTTCTTTGTCGGACATCGTTTAATGTTCTAAACCTAATTAGTTAAAGTCAAATCTTATTTAAAATATTAACTTGACCTTTTAAACTTGTCAAAAGAAAGGTTATCTTAACACTTCTGTGAATGATTTATTTGACCTTTTGAACTTGTTTCTCCAGAACAATAATGAGGTACTTAACTCTGTTTACCGGTTTTAAATTATTATTTCGCCATTAGGTCCTACCCCTATTAACTTTCTTTACTATTATTTCAAGGTTTAAATTTAACTTGCTAGAACTGGTTTATTCCAGTTATTCGCTGTTTACATTTCTCGCATGTTCCCTTTTCTTTTCATGGATTACATTTATATAACTCTAATTCTTATTTTATTCTAACTAGAATAGAGAGAGAGAGAGAGAGATTTAAATTTATATCCTTTACCGCCTTTATTAATTTTAAAACCCACCATAATTCGAATTATTGGTAATGAAGATTTCTACAGGTCGGTATTAGCTTTTCGAAACCTGCCAGTATATAACAGTACAGTCGGACCTCCACCATGTCATATTCCCCTCATCTGCTGCCCCCACCATTAACCGTTAATAGTAGATCATAGTAGTTGACGCTTGCGCAAATGGTGTCCCGCGTGTGCACTTAACCTATACATAGTTTACACCCACACATGGATACATATGTGTGCGCGCAAATGCTTGCTACGCAACTTCCAACTTCCCCTCCGAGCTACCTCCATCAAGTAATAACTCCCACCGAAATTATTACATGGTGGAGGTCCGACTGTAGCAAATTTTCAGTAGGGTCTTCCCGCTTAATTCATACGTCCATGGTACTCACGGAAGTGTAGAAAGCGCCATCTGTTTCCTTTTTGGCGAGCGGGCGGGTGGCAGACCCGTCAAAAAGGCGCGTGCACTGTCTGATTTTGGCGCTTCTACGCGGGTGTCCGTTGTCAGCAGTTTAATTGCAGTGTGGTGTGTTGTTTCTACTTACCTGTGGTTGATTTTTAACGAATTTCCACTAACTTGATTATTTTCGTCAACCGTATATTTAAAAAACCAACATGTTCGAGGCACGTTTAGTTCAAAGTTCTGTTTTGAAGAAAGTTATCGAGGCGGTGAAAGAGCTGTTATCAGAAGCGACATTCGAGTGTTCGGATTCTGGAATGCAAGTGCAAGCCATGGATAATGCCCACGTTTGTCTCGTTTCTTTGAATATGAGAAGCGATGGATTTGACAAATACCGCTGTGACAGGAACTTATCCATGGGGATGAGCATTACGTGGTAAGAAAGAGACTCGATTTTAACTACTTTTTCGAGGTTAAAGCTGGAGGCAAACAATGAGCTGAGCCGCCACAGATTCAACAAAATCAAACATCCGTTCCTTACATTATTTTCTTATTATCAACTACCTAACTGCACTATTCATATTTGACACTACACTTGTGTAGACTCGTGTGTTGGTTTAGATTTTTATTCGCGGTTTTTTAATGGTTTTCATATTTGTTACATGGTTATGTTCTGAAAAAAAAGGGCGGCACATGTTTTTTTTTTCAAGATCAACAGGTATATCAGAAACTTTTCACTTTTCAGTGAAAAAGTAAACGACAAAATTGCTGTAAGCACAACACTGGGAATTTCTCTAAATTATCTATAAGTCCTACAAAATCATATTTTGCAGTTAAAGAGACAGTAACTATTGTCTTAAAATCGTTATTAAAGAATAAAAACATTTATTTTACGAAAGAAACGGATCTGTCAGTATTTCATTTGTATTTAAAAACATTTGAAGGTCGATTGACGAAAATTTGAAAATTAGAAAATGAAAATAAAATTATGAAAAGAAATTACTCGATTGGATAATTAATTACGAAACATTTAAGGAGTGTAATATTCTAATTTTCTTCATATTCTAATTTGAAAATTAGAATATGAAAATAAAATTATGAAAAGAAATTACTTAATTGAGTAATTAATAACGAAAAATTTAAGGAGTGCGAAGATGTACAATTAAAAATTAGTTAAAAATGTAATAAAAGACACTTTAAAATTATTTTTGAAGTAACCAAAAATATGAGTTTCCTTGTGTGACGTCACTCGAGACATGTAAATCAGCAATTTAACATTGAACAAATCTTAATTTTTTAATTCAACCGACACGGTCGACCCGTACGATTTATAATTTTCTGCTACAAGTTAGCAATTATGTATTTGTTCCTTAAGCAAAATCACAGAAAGCTGAATGACAACCGTGAGAAGGTATTTATAAACTTTTCCAAAATTTTTGATTATATTTTAAGGAGTACGTTGAGTTTTACGGTTGTTTTTAAATTTTGCTCGCACACAATTATACACTCATCTCGCGTAACTGTGCCGGCCTCGGGTCTGGTCGGGACAGTATTGGGCGCTATTAAAATCCAGTTTGAACCGAATTTAAAGCGACGAGCGAGCATTCTTATGTGAACACTCAGGACCGCATATATAGTCTCTGAACGAACAAAAGTATATGCCCAGAGAGTCGCAATGTAAACAATTTCTGAGCGGCCCTGATTGTCCGAGCAATAAGCTTCAGTGTTGGCCGTCAAGGAACGCTAAGGAGGGGGGGGACAGGAGCAGTCAAGCGTGAACAACTGTGAAGCCGGCAAAAGAATGAGCGGCATAGATACGCGAGATGAGTGTAATAGGTATAGGCAACTAAGTAGTTTTTAAATTTCAGCATGTCGAAGATCTTGAAATGTGCTGGCACCGACGACACTGTGACTTTGAGAGCTTGGGACAATCCAGAATCTATAAATGTTATTTTCGAATCGCCAAACAAAGAGAAATTGGCTGAATACGAAATGAAACTGATAAACATGGACCAAGAACATCTTGGAATTCCTGTGAGTTTTAAAAACGTTTAGTTTGCTCCTACTACTGCAGTATATTATTTAATAATATAAACTCTAATATAAATAAAGTCTAAATAATATAAACTCTAATATTAATATAGTACCTAAAGTTGATAATTCCTACATTATTTCTAAATTTCATTTATTCAGTCAATAATTTGTAGTCTATTTCTTAAAATATAAATTTGTCGTATCTTGTTGTAGGAAACCCTCTACTCCTGCACAGTAAAATTGCCATCGGCCGAATTTGCAAGAATCGTGAGAGACTTGCAAATGTTTGGCGAATCAATCACAATCGCTTGTTCGAAGGAAGGTATTAAATTTAGCGCGGCTGGTGATATTGGAACAGGTAATTTGCTGCTGGACATTTACAAATATCATTTTTAACAGACGAGTATTGCACATTAAATTTAAAAGCTCGATATTATTATTGAGCAAAAATTTATAGATTTGCTCTGAATTGCTCTCAAAATGTGAGTAATTCAGAGCAATTATTTGTGATGCTCTGAAAGCATTATAAATATTTTTATCAAAAATCACGCTATTCAACAGTATGAATAGCCGAATTAGTAAAATTTATATATTTCAATTTCGTACACAGCAAACGTGAAATTGGCGCAAACGGCAGAATCGGATAAAGATGAGGAAACGGTGTCTATAGAAATGCAGGAACCAGTAAAACAAGCATTTTCTGCAAGATACCTCAACAACTTTGTCAAGGCAACACCACTTTGTGCCCAGGTTCAACTTTCTTTGTCCAACGACGTTCCCCTCGTCTGCGAATACAAAATCGGAGATATTGGTCACATTAGATATTACTTAGCACCTAAGATCGAAGATGAGGAGGAGAGTTAAGTATAACAACACATGAAACTCTCAAGTTTTAATATCGTTATCTCATTCATTTTAGTTTTTTAAAAAAAGAAGGAAACGGTAAACCAAGAGTCGTTAAGTATTATCATTCCCGTAATTATTATTATTATTTTATTATTATGTAGATATTTATTCTGACTTGTTCTTTCCTTTCGAGTACTGGATGGGCGCCGAACAATCCAAGCCGAAGGTAAACTAGATATCACCTGTGTAAGAATACGATTTATTGAAAATTGAGAGTAAAATGTGTGCAACTATCCGCGCAGATAGTTAGAGATAGACTGACGGGAAAAAAAATACTGGATGAAAAAGTTGAAAAAAAAAAGAATAGCTTCTGAGTTCCAAATTAAGATTTGTAAAAATTTCATATTTTTAAAAGCAGCTTGTTTTTTAAAATTTGTGTAGACAGATAATAATAACATTTTTTTAAATAAGAATGTTTATACATATGTATATGTTTGATTTGCATCCAATCCCATTTATGATGATAAATCACATCCAGGGGCTGTTGACAAAATTTTGCGTAAAATATTGTTTATAAAACATGCATGATTTCAGCCATTTTTAATGCCTATTAACGGGGCTAAATCTCTACTTTTCACTCCCTAGGGACTAACAGTGTAACATTTTGAGTAAGCATATTATTTTTCATAGCAAATCTATTGAAAATTCGAGTTTCGGTACCTGTAGAGCGGGTTGAAACACGGTGTTTGCATCCCTGAGGTTGAAACATTTTGTTTCAGCCCTAGGGTTGAAACACTATTTCAGCCCTAGGGTTGAAACACTGTGTTTCAACCCGCCCTACAGGTACCGAAACTCGAAGTTTCAATAGAGGCACGATGAAAAAGTACTTTATACTTCCTAGGGAGTGAAAAGTGTCATGTATAAATAATGAAAAATTATACATCTGTAAGCTCGCATTTTGCAATAATTAGCCCCTCACCGTAAAAACTCTTAGGAAATTTTGATTGCCTATTGATACGGAAATTACCATAACAATAGGCTATTCCCACCGAAATTTTTCCGTGACAATACACTATTATTACGGAAATTTCCGTAACCATAGACTATTCCAAGGAAAATTTTCCGTAACAATAGATATTGTTACGGAAATTTCCGTAGCAATGTTATTCGTGCGGAAATTTTTTCATGACAATAGGTTATTGTTACGGAAATTTCCGTAGCAATAAGTTATTCTTATGGAAATTTTTCCGTGACAATAGACTATCGTTACGGAAATTTCCGTGACAATAAGTTATTCTTACGGATATTTTTCCGTGACAATAAGTTTTAAGATCAAATGTGGGCAGAAATCATGCATTTGTTATAAAAAATATCGTATGCGCTAAGGGGGAGAGGGACCTTTCGACTTGTGTACGTTTTTAGTACTCGTCAAAAAAGTCCCTCTTTTCCCCCTAGGTGCATAATATACTATTTTACCCGTGTTTTATTTTAAAATCCTCTGCAAAGCTAACGAAGAAACATAATAAAGCAGCAAATTGAGAAAATAAATTATGATTGACAGTCACCCCTACCTTAATAATAATAATAATACTATGAGATTTTGCCAAGTCCATCTTTCATAAAATCTCATGTTGATGAACGGCCCCTAATCAAAAGGTCCTGAGAACTCAAGATTCCCGATTATCATTTTTATAATATAAAATAGGTACCATAAATGGAAAAAAATAAATTACACTCTGAGCTGATGGGTTAAAGTCGATATATTTAAATTTTACATTCAAAAGGTATTTGGCTTGTCGCACAGTATTAAAGTACTTATAGCGCAACGTCGAATTGACACTAATAAATTTTGTATCAAGGTGATTGTAACGCACACGATTACGGCGTATAAGAGAAAACGCTCAACTCTTGTTTTTTTTTTTTTTCGTTTCGTTTGAAATTGATTTTACATAGACTCTTTTGCGTCTAATTCTCAGCATCAGACACGACCATTGGTGTGTTTATGACGAGTTTGCAAATGTAATAAGTATAGTATCTCGTTTTCATGTACAATAAGTACATATGTAATATGCAGCGTCTTTCGTCTTGCAAAAGTTCCTATTTTTCAAATCATACTATTTTCTTTTTTCCTCGGTTTTTTCTTTTTTTTTTTTTAATTTAAAAACGCGCGAATAGACGAAATGTGAATTTGCTCCAGACTGGTACATATACAGTTCAAGAGAGAGAGAGAGAGGGAGAGAGAAAGAGCAAAAGAGAACGCGCAAGAGTGAAGATTTTGATAAATATATAATTATCATCGTGAAATCTATTTCAATTCTCTGGAAATTAATTTGAGAAAAATATAAAAAAATGATCCTTGCTGCTCTTACAGTGTATGGAACTCCAATGCGCTCAGACGTGTTTGTGTTGCGTATAAAGACTGATTGAATCTTGAATCTTGAAGATTCTAATAGATGCGCAATGCAAATTCTTATATAATAACTCTAATAATTTCATATGTATATACAGGGTGTCCACGCCGGCGCTTACCGAAAAGTATACAACCTGTCTTACACGCCAACGCTATTCTTATCAATGGCGGATCCAGAAATGGTGTGTCTCCCTTTAACACATGGGTAAAAAGGTAGGAAGGAGGGGGTGATCACCCCTCCTTCCTACCTTCTTTTCCATGTGTTGAAGGGAGACACACAATTTCTGGATCCGCTACTGATTCTTATGGCCGTGTATGCCGGATTGCATACTTTTTGGTAAGCCATAGCGTAGGCACCCTATATGTATATATATTATATATATATATTTAATATATGTATTTATATGCTCTTAACCTAAGTGTAAAGCTATTTTAATATAAAAATACATAATTAGTTTATGAACTGCGGGAATAAGTGGCCTACCACGAATGGAACAGCCTATAATATATTAGATGTAGTTGTATACACAAGTAAAAATTACTCCTTTTGTATAATCTTTATTTCAGGATCTCGGTATTCTAAAAAAAAAAAATTATCTTCGATTACTCTACTAATTGTATAGAGTATGTATTGGAATGTATTTTACACGCACTTGAAGTATACATCGTTTTTTTTTTTTCAAGCACCTAGTATTCTCATTTTGTCTTGTCTCTTACAGTCAAAATCGCATACTTTTTGTTTTCGATAGTATATAGTGTGGAAAACATTCGCAGTTGAAAAGAGATGTACAATTTTTTAAAAGGATTGAAGAAATGCTACTCTCACAGAATAATATACATAACAGCTTTTACGGTATACGTATCGTATCGCAAAAGCAGAGCTATACATATTTCGTGCGTGAGAAAAAAACGCTTTGGCAATTTATTTCTGTTTCAGCCTCCTTACTGGTGCTGTGGTGGTATTATAAAGAGATGGATTACATCCTTTAAAATAAGGAGCTTAACTCCTCTCTATCAGAAAATTGGTGACAGCTGCGCGAGTTCAGAGTATTTAATAAAATAATTATAATTTAGAGGTGAGCAGCTGTCCAATCGAATTGTCAGTGCAAATTGGTACCTTTTTGGCCAAGTTTAGAACACTGAATTTTTCGAAATCGAGTTTAATTCTAGAAGAAATTGAAGCTTCTAAGCTCTCTTCAAATGTAAGATTTGTTGAAATCGAAATTACTCAGTTGGTTTTGAAATTAAATCATTTGAAATAACGCCGATCTTGGATCAAATATTGAATTCGATCGGAGATCGGCGTTATTTCAAATGGATTTAATTTCAAACCCAACTGAGTAATTTCGATTTCAAGAAATCTTACATTCGAAGAGAGCTTAGAAGCTTCAATTTCTTCTAGAATTAAACTCAATTTCAAAAAATTCAATGTTGTAAACGTTGCCAAAAAGGTACCAATTTGCACTGACAATTCGATCGGACGGATGCACACCTCTATTATAATTGCAAAGAGGAGAAAAATAAAACAAAAAATAAACCTATACAGTACTGCGGTTTTTGTAATGGACATATTATAATAAACTAAGTCCAGATTCCGCGTGTGTGGCAGCGTCGGTTCTTTTTGTTAAAAATAAAGTACGTACTACAAGGTATTCCTTCGCTGATGCGCACCGCAATTCGCATTTCGTATAACACATAGAAATTTTCGTTAGATTTTCATCTTCATCATCACTGTCTTTTTTGAGCTTTTTGAAACTGCGTTGAAATCATATTTATAACAAACAAAAAAAATACACGCATGTATGATTTTGAGTGTGTCGTCGTGGTGATGGTGGCGAAACACTTCTTAAGCATTCTTGTTTCCATTGCTCCCATACAAACTCGGATGCACGAACTTATCGTGTAGCGTTCGCAAATGCCTCAACAAATTGCTTTTTACATTGAAACCCTTTTTGCAGTAGGAACAGAGAAACGGTCTTTCTCCTGTGTGCGTCCTCTGATGGATGACCATGGATGCGTGACTGGGGAATACTTTCTGACAAATATTACAGAGCTTTTGATGACTGTGGATTCTTTTGGGTTTAGGAGGTGCCGAATTGTTCATCAATGCTAGTTGTTCTTCTGTGTGTTCCGTTTGAATATGTCGAACCCATTCTTGTGGCGTCGGATACATATTTCCACACAGATCGCATTTTAAGGGAGGGAAATCTTTGCTATCATCGTCGGTGTCACCCTGAAAACAAAATTATTCTTCAAGAGAGAGAAAAAAACTAAGAAATAGTATGTTACATTCCGAGTAATGCATATTATTTTTCATAGCAAATCTATTGAAAATTCGAGTTTCGGTACCTGTAGAGCGGGTTGAAACACGGCGTTTGCATCCCTTGGGTTGAAACACGGTGTTTGCATCCCTAGGTTTGAAACATTTTGTTTCAGCCCTAGGGATGCAAACAAAATGTTTCAACCCTAGGGATGCAAACACCGTGTTTAAACCCGCTCTACAGGTACCGAAACACGAAGTTTCAATAGAGGCGCGATGAAAAAATATATACATATAAACTCTAAATTTTTTTATTAGTATACACTTAATTAATTCTTATAATTTTACGTTAAATCTTTTATTTTTGTTTTCTCAAGGATATACGCCTACCTTTCGCTTTTTTCTTCGATTTTCTGTCATGTCGGCATGAGTGAATTCTATGTGTCGAACCCAATCGGAAGGTCGATTAAAAGTCTGACTACACATGTCACAAGTGAGTGGAGTGTATTCTTCTTCTTCTAGGTCTCCATCTTCGTCTGCACTGTGCACGATTTCCTGGCATAAGACACATTAAATTATTAATAAATATTTTCAATTTTTTTCATCTTTACGTACAATAAACTGTACATGAACATATGCAAACTCACAGGTTTGATATCAATCTCATGGTCAATCGTCAGCGTGTCTGATGGATCCATCGACTCTTCCCAATCAATTGGCTCGTCCTTTACCAGAAGATCCAAATTCAACTCTGTCTGCAAAATAAATTTTCACAATTAACATCCAGTGCGCTCGTCTTGAATAAAAATTATAAATTTTCTCAATATTTATTTATTTTAGTTATATTTTCAATAATTATAATACATATGGCGTATACACGGAAAAAAGTGCCTAGTGTAAATTACTGGCTATAAACCAGTAACGCTTACTGTACACACATATCAGAACTGCGGTTTTTCGTCCAACGAAATAGTTCAAATGACTATTTATTACTATTCACTATTTCGCATTGTAAAACCTGCGATTTGATCTAGTGGAAAAAGCAATTTAAAATTGTAATATGGCATTTCACAGTTTTAAATTGTTTTTTCCACTAGTTTAGATAGTAAATCCTACCAAAAATAGTAATTTGAACTACTTGGTTGGACGAAAAGCTGCGGTACTGGTTCAGTCAGTAATTATTCTCACTGGGTATACTTTCTTCCGTGTAGGCGGTATACATACATTGTCTCCACTTTCGCTCTTGGACTTGATGGACTCGGCGTCAGTGCTTGTGGCGGCGGCAGCGGCACTTTTCCTACTCTGCTTTTTAGTGTTAGCCTCGACATTTTCCTTATTCTGTTTGTTGTTGCTTTGTTCCAATAACAGTACACTTTTTGGATCTTCCAAGAGCAGAATCTTTTCATCGACCTCGTCGATTTTATCCTCCTCGTGTTCTTCCCTAATACTACTACTCGCGCTGCTATTTTTCCTTTCAACTGTCTGCTGATGATGTTGATGAGTAGGCTGACAATGCTTTTGAGTTTGAATATCAGCAGTGCTACTACTGCTGCTGTTGTTATTAACACTGGTTAGCTGCTGGGGGGCGGATGTCGATGACTGTTGCGGGGGGAGAGACGGGATATTTTCGACGATAGATTTTTCTGTTGGTTGGACGAGTTTTATCTTTTGGATTTGTCCACTGGTTAAGGGAGACTGCTGTTGTTCTGACGATGATGTTGCTGCTGTTGCTGCTCTCTTGTCTCGATCCACTTTTTGATTATTGGATTGAATATTCTCTTTCTTGCTACCGCCCCCGCCGGTATTGGATCTCCAGAGTCCACGAACTCTGAGGATGTCACCGGCCTTTAGGACACCCTCCAGCTGATCATTTGTTACTGTTGCTTCTCCGCTGTACATGTACTGAATAAGAATCTTGAGAGTTCGATATCCTATCTCGGTTGGAAGTACCTAAACATTATACATTATATAAATAATTGAACAATTGCGTATACCGAAACAAATTTTATATTATATAAAAAAATAAAATATTGAGTAATATATTTACCACAATGTATGGTGCATTGGCATTTGCTCCAAAGTGACACGTTTGAAAAATGTGGCTCAAATAAGAGGAGCAAGCTGCAAGAACGAATCGGTGAGCAGCCACATGTCGTCCACACGATGTTGCCAGCAATACATCGGCAAAGGATTCAGAGTGGAGCAAAGTTGCCACAGAACTATGAAGATGTGCACTGTAGCTGTGCCACTTGAGCTGATAGTTTTCTGATGCGGCGATAGACATTTTTTCTGTAAAATTAAGCATCATCAATTAATAAAAAACAAAAATTATTAATGCATAAATCTAAATCCAGTAATAAAAAGTTAAGTAATTCATAATCCATGATGGCAATGAAAATGGAATATAAAATAAACTAACATCTCTCAAGTTTATTTATACTGTGTATTCGCATAGAAGAATATGTGTGTAATATAATAAATCAAATTACAGAGGAGCAATATAGAACCTCGTAAAAGTACATGACCTGATATATGTAGTATATATAAGTCTCAAAAGTTTAAACATTGGGATTTCAGATTCAGATAAGAATATCAGTGCTTATTATAGGTATTCGAGTATAAGTTTTCTTTACGGCTGGCAATTTCACTGACAAATATTTTTATTACTTGGGTACCTATAATGTACCTGTACTTATTTTTCTCATCGTCGAAAATATGAATGTGATGCGTTATTGCGGAAGCACCGCAGTATATATGGCACAATTAATTCGTCTTCATTTCGCGCGCGTACTCCCTAAATCTGAATTAGTAGTTTTCTACTAATGAAATAGTGTCGAATAGTTTACCAATTGCATTAGTAAGCATTTCCAATTGCATTGTATTTCTACTAATTTTTAGTAGAAAACTAAATTATGCATTTACCAATTGCATTGTAAGCATTTCTACTGATTTTTAGTAGAAAACTACTAATTAATAGTAGAAAACTACTAATTAATAGTAGAAAACTACTCATTCACATAGTAAGGGTTACTAATTTATTTAGTAAGCCTTATTACTAAGTGAATTAGTAGTTTTCTAACATTAATTAGTAGTTTTCTACTAAAAATTAGTAGAAATGCTTACTAAAAGCAATTCGTAAACGATTCGGCACTATTTCATTAGTAGAAAACTACTAATTCAAATTTAGAGAGCATATAAAGCAAACACATTTTTTTCACTTGAGAAAATAAGGTCTATATCACATAATAATTTTACAAAGATCATTTCATCATTAGTCACATTAGGTACCCAACATATTGTATACATGTATATGGGAGCCCTGCGAATATTCAAAATAAAACCGTATAAAAAAAATAATGAACGCATTGCACACACACATATATATATTTTTTATCTGAAATCACATAAATGCTAAAATATAATACATCAGGTGTGTGTGTGTGTGTGGGCAATTGTCCAGAACCTTAAGATTTCAATATAAGAAATTTTAAAGAATAAATCTTAAGCAACACATATGACCTTTTGTATAATATTTCTTTAAATTATGAGAATAAGTACATTATTACTCGTGTACATCCGTTTACATACTTGAATGCACCGGCTATTTATGTGTTTTTTAAAATTTTCCAGCTGTCTTTTGGCACTTTTCTTTCCTCGCTTGATAATCTCTTCTTATCTTTTTTCAGTTTTAAATCCTTAGCTTGATTATCCATTATTTATTATTTATTTATTTGAGAAATCTACGGGCAAAGCCCTTTATTATAGAAAAAGTCTTAAACTCTAACTAAAATAAAGATTCGCATTGATACGATTGTTAAGACTATTACAACTATAGTTAAAACTAAGCTAATAGCATTTCTTTAATTATATTTTTATATTCTGAATGCCAGAAGGACAGGTTATAAAAATCGAATCATTGATAAATTGATTAATAAATTTTAAATATTTTTTTGAAAAAGATGTTTTGTTGACTAGCGCGTGATAATTTTTGTGGGTCGATGACAGTGTTGATCTACTAGTCTATATTAATATTGTTGTTTTTATTAAAAACGAGCTAAACTAGTAGATCAACACTGGGATTCCACCACCCCAAAAAAATTTTAAATATTCTTCACAAACAGCAAACTCCACATATTTAATTTTTTGATTTTGTTACACCAACGACCGTTACACGAGCAAAAATTTTTAAATAATAGATATTAATACTAAAGTATGCAGAATTTTTTGGTCGACATTTTTGAGTACATTCATATCATTGAAAATGAGATATCTATAAATTATTTGATTAATTTAAACTAATTTTGTAAGAAGCCTTGCCCGTTACACCAGCGATATTTTATTTGTATGAACACACTTTCTAATTTAAATGAAGAAATAACTTTGATATTATTATGAATTACAACGGGGCATTAAATTAGCTTCTTTCTTAAAGATTAAGCTTCCATTTTCCATTTTAAAAAGACGTTTGTCAACGTTTTTGGCATCAGGGTCGAAGTAGAAAATTTACATCAACGACACGTAAATATTAGGACAAACTTTACGAACCAATTACAATTTTTCTATATACTCTACGTGATTTTTATAAATTCTAGAATAATTTTTAAACAAAGCACGTGATTTGAAACACGTCTTTTATAAATTCTAGAATAATTTTTAAACAAAACACGTGATTCTCAGATTTTTATATTATAAAATATAAAGGTGACAGATTTTAAAATGTTTAAAAATGTAAAGTGGACACTGTTAGAATAACATTTCCAATGTATCAGTGGCGAATTTACCGCCAGTATTATAATTTTATGCACAAAAACTATTGTCCGGCTTCGTTTTCGTCACAAGTAAATGTATCTCATAGCTTACTATGCCTAATCTTATCCTCTGATATCAATAAATAAATAGGACATCAAATCTAAAGGTAATAACAGACAATTGCTCGTATGTATCAAGTTAAAAATATTCATGTAATTGAAATAAAACATCTCTCATTTTCTGCTACTTGAAATTACTATGTACTATGGATATTCCTGAAAGTTTAATCTTATTTATCTCAAAGCCGATTTAGGATGAAATGCCTTTTTTTCAGTAGGGTCACGATATAGATCTTTTTATCAGCAAGTATAAAATAGGAAAACAATAAGAGAGCTGCGAGGATTTTCTTTGTCTTTCTTATTATGTACCATTATATATTATTACCTGTCATTGCGCGGCGGCGGCGGCGGAGGACAGCCTCGGGCCAGTCTGTCCCTTATCTTCCTCAGCAGGAGTTGAGGCCGCGCAGTGCGGTCAATCGTAGGTGGTATTTTCTTCTATGAGAAACGACAATGATTTTTCGTGTTTAGAAATAATTTTTTCTGCAATAAGTGAATAGAGAATCGCAGTGTTGCGCGCGTCCTCGTGAGTGTTTTGAAAGGCGGCTTCAGGGACGGGGTACGGGGCAGGTATGAGCATCGAACGAACCGCCGCGTAGGGACCTAAAAATCGATATTTCGGTCTTTGCTCCATGCTCTGGTATTGTGGTGTGTGCTGCTAGTGCGGTGGTGGCAATGTGTGTTTGTGTAGGAAGGGTGCCCCCTGTTCATCATCGATTTTCCCGGCTACCAATCGCACGCATCCATTTATCGCATCGATCGCACCGAGCTGATTTCAGCGTTTGCGTCCGTCCGTCCATCCACTAGGTCTCAGTTGCCCCATCCCCCGCACTAAACTCAGTCAGTTTGTCTCTCACTCTCTTTTTCTCGGTTTTCTCTGGCTCCTTTATTGGATACTATATATGTATGGATTAGGTTTATTTCTTATGTATATACATCATATATATGTGTATATACACACTCTTTGAATTTTATAAAGAGGGAGAGAAAGAGAGAGATCGCACCCGATCGGGGATGGGTCAATCCAACGGAGAAATCATCTTATCCCTTCTTCACAAACATCAGTAGCAGCATTAGCACCCCTCTCTTATTACAATTAATCTTGTGTGTTAATGTTTGCCTGCTACTGCGATTTGCGTTAAGCACTGTTATATCATTGCTGACAAATATTCACAAATATGATATATATATATA